>WNWU01000025.1:13772142-13786211 GCA_012654045.1 Ptyas mucosa | reverse complement strand
GAACAGACCCCGCTGGTCTTGTCTTCTTTCCTGCGCCTGATCTAACATCATGAAACAGTTTGAAGTTATAAAAGAGAGAGAGAAAGAGAGAATCAAGATAAATTTCCCCATTCCCTTTTGATGAAGGCTGCTTCTAATCTAATGCAATGAGACTTGGCAGGTTCAACAAGGAACTCAGAAGATTTTAAACCTAATCTTTGTGATAGGAGCAATTGTGGGAAATGACAACCTTTCTTGAAAGACAACAGAGATATTTTTTTTTCCAAAGGCTTAATGCTCAGGGAAGAGGGTTGTGATGTGCTGTCACAAAGGAACTGAAATAATGACCTTTTCAGTGCCATCTATCTGACAAGATTTTGGCAACAACTGCCTGAAAGAGAGCTACAGAAGTTTTAGAGACTCATCTAAGGGCTTATCCTCAAGGTGATAGGATGGACTAAAAGTTCAGAAATTGAGCAGGGAGAAGGTGGTTCTCATAACCAGTGTCCACTTGTTCTTCTAGAGCAAATGTGGCTGATTTTAGCCTAATGTAGAGTGTGGGAAGAAATATCCATCCAGTTCAGCTCCAAGCTGGGAGAAAGACACTGGAAACATGGAGGCTGATTGGAAAGAAGGTTTAATGACAAACAGAACCACCAAGCCCATGGTTCTGGTGCTGCAGACAAAATGGAGTTGACAGTGAGGGGTTTTTATACCTTCTTTAAGCTTTGCACTTGAGCTTCCTGTTCCTGTGCAAGAACATATATTCTATTGGCTGTTGTAAGGGTTATGCGGGGATCATAGCTAACTCTATCAGTTGTCTGAGTTCCCAGGTTTGGTTGAAGTTTGCTGGGGGTGATGCAATGAAGGGGCTTGTGTTCTGAAAGGGTGTTGGATAATTCCTATTATGGCTTAGTGGCTTTCGTCCTGTTTTGGTTTTTGGGTGAGGGTATTCGCTTATGAATAGAGGTATCTAGATATTTGTCTTCTTTCAATAAGCTCTTCATCTCAAGTGCTGACATCTGCTGTGGGCTATTAAGGAAGGTGGGGGTTGCTTTCTGCCTCTAAAAAACATGTTTTTCCATTTCTCCTTTAGGGAAATATAATATCCCTATAATATAATATAATATCTTACCTTTTTAATATTTCCCAAAATATTTCATTCTTCTAGGAGGGAGTGGTAGCTTCCCACAAGAGGATGAACATAGCCAACATGGTTCCTAACCATGATTTATAGTTTCTGTGTCTCTTAATCTGGCAAATCATTGCTTCTTGTTTCTGTAATGGCAAGCTAACTTGCAAAGGTTTAATGTTTAGTGTAATAAAGTCACAAGGGAGGCCAAGAATCAACCCAAGCCAGAATCAGAACAGTTTATTCAAGGCTAAATACAGCAATGGTCTAAAGGCCAAGATTCTTGACTATCATTACTGGTAACTCCAGTTTTGGTCACCACACTATAAAAAAGATGTTGAGACTCTAGAAAGAGTGCAGAGAAGAGCAACCAGGATGATGAGGGGACTGGAGACTAAAACATACGATGAATGGTTGCAGGAACTGGGCATGGCTAGTCTAGTGAAGAGAAGGACCAGGAGAGACATGATAGCAGTGTTTCAATATTTGAGGGGCTGACCCAGAGAGGAGGGGGTCAAGCTGTTTTCCAAAGCACCCGAAGGCCAGACAAGGAATAATGGATGGAAACTGACCAACGAGAGATTCAACCTGGACATAAGGAGAAATTTTCTCCTTATTTTCTGACAGTGAGAGCAATTAATCAATGGAACAGAAGTTGCCTTCAGAAGTTGTGGGAGCTTCATCACTGGAAGCTTTCAAGAAGAGACTGGACTGCCATCTGTCAGAAGTGGTGAATTTTTTTTTACTACCGGTTCTGTGGGCATGGCTTGGTGGGCGTGGTGCAGTATGGCTTGGTGGATGTGGCTTGGTGGGCATGGCAGGGGAAGGATACTGCAAAATCCCCATTCTCTCCACACTCCTGAGGGAAGGATATTGCAAAATCTCCATTCCCACCCCACTCTGTGGCCAGCCAGAGGTAGTATTTGCCAGTTCTCTGAACTATTCAAATTTCCCACTACCGATTCTCCAGAACCTGTCAGAACCTGCTGGATTTCATCTCTGGTGTAGGGTCTCCTGCTTGGGCAGGGTGTGTGTATTGGACTAGATGACCTACAAGGTCCCTTGCAACTCTGTTAATCTGTATCTGTATCCTGTTTGCAGAGCACCTTCGTAAAGTCCTGGGACTTTGTTTTGGATGCAAAAATGCTCAAGCATCCCTTGTCAGGCTGACAGGATTTGCAAAATGGACCAAAAGCGCTTCAGTTTATCAATCTTCACCTTTTAACTTAAGCCTCCTCAAATCCTGGATGAATTCACTGGTAGGAGTTTTGCTATATTTCCTCTTGGGGAAGAGAGGAAAAAAACCCAACCCTTAACATCTAAATAGCATTTTCTGAGCCTCTCCAACACTTTATTTTATTTTATATATTTCCTCTCTAAGCAGGATCACTCGTACAAATCGCATATTTCAAAGTATAAGGACAGTTTGATATGTTACGGAGTGATTCCTCGGCAAATCTATACATGCTACAGTCTCTCTGTGAGCCTTAACTGCTCCAGATTGCCATGGCTGAGTGAGAAACTTATTTATAAAAGTTTACAGCTGCATATTTGTGGAACAACATTGAGGGAAGGATTTAAAAAGAACCTCTTTTTGAGAGACTTTCAGCACTTCTGCTCCCTTGTTAATTATTATTTTAGCTTTTGTCATGTAATATATACCAAAGGCCAATCTAACAAAACTTAATAATGGATTTTAAATGAACAGTTGCCTGGTTTGGGACCACGTCTTTTTGTGGGAGCTTCGTCACTGGAGGCTTTCAAGAAGAGATTGGACTGCCATTTGTCAGAAATGGGGTATGTTAAATTGGGAGGATCTAGCCCAATAACTCTCGATACAAAGTAGTAATTGTTGCAATTTATTTATTTGCAGTTTAAAATATATCACAGGCTTAAGTATGCAATAGTAACTGACCTATGTCCTTTCTTCTCAGGTATATGGCTGGAACTGCCCAATGCCCATGTGGACAGTCCTTTTGTACCAAGGGGGAGGAGTCAAGGTAAGGTGGGATTGTGGGAATGATGAGTTGTGTAGTTGTGTTAACCCTTGATAGACCATGGATCAGTGGGAACATCTGTAAGTTAGACATTTTATGTGACAAAACCCCCTCTAAATGTCTAACTGGTGGAGAGTACATATATATACATATGATTTACATATAGACACAAAATTTTGACATGATATGTGTGTTGTTTTTTCTGTAAAGGCTTGGTAAGTATGTCTGCTATTTGCTCCTCGGTGTCGCAATGTATGGCCCTGATGAAACCGATCTCTGAGAGTTGTCTGACGTGTTTGCATTTTATATCTATGTGGTGTGACCTTTGACCAATGGCGTCGGCCTTTGACATTTCTATGGTGGCTTTATTGTCCTCGTTGATGACTATGGGGTACAACGGTTCTGTCCAAATGTCATTGAGTAGGTCATCGAACCAGGTTAGGTTGTTGGCAGCCTTGGACATGCAGACAAATTCTGCCTCGGTGGTGGAGGTGGCCACTAGTTTTTGTTTTCCTGTGTACCAATGTATGGGGCTGTTATTGAGGAAGAAAATGTAACCAGAAGTGCTCTTCCGTCTTTTGATGTCTTCTGCCCAATCGGCATCTGCGTAGCAGGATAGTTTTGGTTCCTTGGATATGTTGAGTTCAAGACATAAGTAGGCATCAGCACTGTATTTCAAATATCTGAGTATCTTCTTGATGGCGTCCCAGTGGTAGACGGTGGGTTGGCTGACATGTCTGGATAGTAGGTTGACTGCTAATGCGATATCGGGCCTTGTCCAATTAGCTATGTATAGTAGTGATCCTATGGTAGACCTGTATAATTTGTTATCTGTGAATGGCTCTGCTTCATCGTACATATTCTTTAGGAAGTCCGGTTGCATGGGAATTTTGCTGGGTTTGGCTTCTGACATGTTACATTTGTATAATAGCTCTATGATTTTTTCCTTTTGGGAGAGTCTGAAACCCTTGTCCATTTTGATCATGTGAACCCCTAAGTACTTATCTATTGTCCCCAATGATTTTAGTGAGAAATGTTTCCTTAATTCAGCAGCAAAACTATCACATCTGGATTTCTGCTTCCCTATATATAATATATCATCTATGTAAACAAGGACACTCTCGATTGACTTTTCTTCCCTCTTTATGAAAAAACATTTGTCTGCTGAGGTGGCTGTGAAACACATGATTTTAGGGCCCTGGCTAGGCAGTCATACCATCTTTTGCCTGACTGCCTGAGACCGTATAGACCCGTGATGGCGAACCTATGGCACGGGTGCCACAGGTGGCACGCGGAGCCATATCGGTGGGCACGCGAGCTCAGCTCTGGCACACATGTGTATACCAGCCAGCTGATTTTCAGGCCTTCTGGGCCCACCAGAAGTCAGAAAACACACTGTTACTGGCCTCCGGAGGGCCTCTGGTGGGGTGGGGAAGGCCGTTTTTGCCCTCCCCAGTCTCCTAGAAAGGCTCTGGAGCCTGAGGAGGGCAAAAAATGGGCCCACCATGCCATCGTGTGCCAAAAGTGGGGGGGGGGGCAGGGCACATAGAATTATGGATGTGGGCACGTGTGCGTGTGACCCCACCACGCTCCCCCCGCTTTTGGCACGCGATGGCAAAAAGGT
Organism: Ptyas mucosa; assembly: GCA_012654045.1. NCBI lineage: Eukaryota > Metazoa > Chordata > Lepidosauria > Squamata > Colubridae > Ptyas > Ptyas mucosa. The sequence goes on along the minus strand of WNWU01000025.1, from coordinate 13,781,479 downwards.
TAGCCATCACTGGTATAGACTTTTGTTCAGGAGCCAAGTGCTACCTTTCCCATCTTTAATTCCAGGTGGGGCCTTGACATCAATTTTCTTGTCTAAATCGGCATGCAGATATGCTGTTTGTACATCAAACTGATATACCCCTAGTCCTAGTATGGAAGCTATTACTAGGGCGCTCTTGACACTCTCAGCCCTGACTGTGGGGGAATAGGTATCTGTGTACTCCTCTGGGTATTTTTGAGCAAAACCTTGGGCAACCAGTCTTGCTTTGTACAATACATTATTATCTTCCAGTGGTTTAATCTTGAATACCCATTTAGTCCCAATTGGTTTTTTTTATCATCCAGCGCTTTGGCTGGTGTATATACTTGTAGGTCTTTAAGGCTCCTCATCTCCCTTTCCATGTCCTGCTCCCATTTCTCTTTGTCTTCTTGAGGAAGTTTGAGTATTTCATCGTATGAGCTGGGGGTGATGTTGTTCGTCTGTATTGAGATGATGTAGTCCTCGAAACTCTTTGGTTTCTTATTTCTGTTTGCCCTGACTGGCTGGTGGCGCGTCTGTCTCATGTGGGCATTTGGCTTCTTTGTCTGTGAGTTTGTCAAAGCTTAATGTGGGGTGTCCTTCCTTCCATTCTTCAATCTTGATTCCATGGTGTTTGGGTCTGTGGGCTTTGGTTTCATCAACTTTGTCTGCGCCCTGGTCCCTTTCCTTCTATTCGTGTCTGGATATGTCTCCCCCAAGGAAGATGTCGTTGGAGTGCAGTTTAGACCAGTTGGAGTGTTCATGAAAATCTGCTGATCTTGACACCACAAATTTGTTGTTGCTGTCTATGAATCTGAAGCCTTTCGTCCCTAGTTTGTACCCCATGAATTTTAGTCTCTTGGAGACTGTCTCCTTTTCTCCTTAATTGTTTGGGTATATGTACATCTGCTGGGACACCAAACACATGGAGATGTGCCAGGTTGGGCTTCCTTTTGTGCATCATCTCATACAGTATTTTGTCAATCACACTAGATCATAACCTGTTTAATATATAATTTGAATAATGGAGAGCCTCTGACCAGAAGGCTTGGCCTGTCCCTGCATCTTCCAGAACACATCTCATCATGGTTTGTAGGGTGCTATTTTTGCATTCTACCACACCGTTTTGGAACGCTGAAAATGGGGAGGAGGGGAATTGCTTGTTCCTTCAACCATTTGGAAAAGTCTCTGGACATGAACTTGGAACCGCGGTCTGTCATTATCTGCTTGATCCTGGTGTTATGTTGAACCTCCACCCTCTTATAGAATTCCTTGAATCTCTGGAATGCCTCGTTTTTGTGTTTAAGTGTGTATACAAAACTGTAGCGGCTAAAGTCATCCACAATAGTTAAGAAAAACCTCTCCCTGTATCTAATAGATGGTTTCAGTGGCCCTACCAGGTCCATGTGTATTAATTGGAAAGTGGAGTCAGTGGTCCGCCCTGATTTCTTTGGCCTCGGCCTAGCTTTGATCTTTGAGCATTTACAGACAGAACACTCAAGGTAATTTTCACAACTCTTTACTTTCAATCCTTCAGTACATTCAAACATCTTTTTGATGACTGGGAAACCAATGTGGCCTAGTCTCCTATGGAGGAGGTGGGCGCAATTATCGTGGATGGGTTTCCCTAGGGAAATCTTGGCACTTTCGGATGACTTATAACCGGGGGTCTTCTGGCTGACCCCCTCTGTTTCTCCATTCTCGCTTCCCTCACTGGCCATGTTTGCATTTACGCACTGTTGATCGCTCTTGTTTGGTGTGAAGTATGGTAGGCCATCATGTACTGTTACTTCCCCGATGTTTTCTCCATTGCAGGACATGTGTATGCTACCCTCTCTGAATACCACCTCAATGTTAGTGTCACGACTTAACTTTGTGGTGGCCAGTACGTTGTATGATATATTGGATACAAATAATACCCCCTCTATTTCTCCTATCCCTGGGATGTGTATGTTTCCTTTCCCAATCACTCTGATGCTGCTCTGATTGGCTACCTTTATCTCAAAATTCACCTCAGTAAAAGTGGTGAATAATTTGTCATTGTATGTGGTGTGATTGGTGGCCCCTGAGTCTATGAGCAAAATGTTCTTCTTGTCTTCCTGACTGAGAGTTGGTTCCCTATACCTAAAGCCATACACAGATCCCGTGTTGCTGTCTCGGGAGCTGTCCCTGCACTCTCTACCTTGCCTGGAATTGGGAGACCATCCACGCCCTCATTCCTTTGTGGGTCAGTGGTCTGGAGATTGCCCCCTTTGGTACCTTCGTCCGGATTCAGGCCTTTCCCTGCGCTCATTATACCTCCTGTCCCTAGTATTTCTGGGGCAGTCCCTTTTAAAGTGGTTCCTGGACCCACATGAGAAACATTCAGGAATGCTATTTATTCTGTCCTGAAACCCAACCCTTTTTATGGGTCTGTGGTCTTTTCTGGACAGGTGGCGGTCCTTTCTTAAACTATCTTCTGCAATCAATTTGTTGATGAGACTATCTAATGATATGTGCCCTATGCTCAGGCTGTCTAGCTGTGTGACAAAGTTATCCCAGCTGGGATCTAGTGAATTTATGATTGGGTATTCATCATGCTTTCTTCCGTGATGGTCTCACCTCTCTGCAGTAATTCAGCCCTGGTGGCATTGAGTTTTAATAAATGCTCACTCATGGACACCCCGGCCTGAGTCTGGCTGAGTGAAAATACTTGTCAACAACAAACAAAACGCTTTGTGGTGCATACAATCAATCTCAAAAGACCATGGCTTATTGGGTGGCTTAAAAATCAGAAAAAGTACATTCTCCCTCATAAATACTATTTGGAGTTGTTGGCTCCATTCCAGGAGATTTTCCCCATTTAATTGAAGCTTGGGAAAGCCATTGGGTAAAGTCCCAGAATTGTGAGAACTGCTACTTACAAAAGGCAGCTGTCCATGGTCCTGGATATGTGGGAATTCACAGTAAGGGATTGGTATACAGGCTGACAGGTTAAAAAAGCAAGCGTTCATTTTTTTTTCTTCATTTTCAACAGGGGCAAACTGAGATGTGCGAAGCTCATTCTGTGCTGGGATCCGTCGGGTGAGGAGCTCGCAGCCATGGCTCCTGAAGCTAGGCCCAGCCCTGCCAGGGGAAGGTTGGATTCACCCCTGGGGGCCCGGAGCTGGGCAGTGGAAGCCCGGAACTGGTCCTGGGCTGCGGGATCATCTTTGATTGTCAGCGGGAGGCCTGGAAGATTTGCATTCGCTGGATGGGGCCTCCAGAAGATCGGCTGGTCAGTGGTGGCGGCGAACGGCTCCGGTCTGCAGATGCTGGTTGTGGAGCGGGCCGAGAAGCCCGGCAGAGGTCTCGGTGCTGGTGAGTAGTCCGCTTGGCCCCTGGGCCTCGGGTCTTGTGCTGGCTGGTTCGCGGTGCGCCATTGGGTCGGTGCATTGAAGGTGGATGGCTGTGGCTTGTTGTTGACTGGTCACTGGTTGACTCGCATTCTTCTGGCATGTCACAGTCGGTGTCTCAGCATCGGTGGGCACTTGGGTATTACTTTGGACCTCGGTGATCGTTCCAAGGTCCAGAGGAAGTTTGGGTGGCTTGTAGGCAGTGCTGAATGCCACCGCGAGGATCTCGATGGCCTTTTCTATTTCGAGCTCAGTAGGCGAGCTCCTGGTGACTTGTTTCTGTTTTTCTTCATTATTTTTGGGTGCCCCTTTGTTTTTTTTTTTTGAGTTCGGGGCTAGTTCACACAAAGAGGTTTGAATCCAGACCTCCCATTGGCTGTTGGTCATTCAAAGATGGCCACCGCAAAAAGGGCGCAAAAGAAGTTTCGGCTGCTTCTGGAGTGCTGCGTTGGGATGGTTCCTCTCTTACCAGGTGGCGGCTTCTTGGGTAGATTCTGGTCCTTCGATTACTGCTCCACGGCTTTTGAGTAGGCTCTGGAGGTTCGCGACGAGGTCCTCGTTTGAGGCAGGCCTTTCCATTATTTTCAGTATGGCTTGCCTGAAGTTATTATTTTCTCGTGATGCGTCTCTGCAGTCATCATTTTCTTCTCCCCACTGTTCCTCACCCCTGGATGGCGTGCTCAAGTCTGTGTCCACACGTTTCCAGTCGGGGTAGTCTTCGGTATGGCTCCGGTGGGTGTTAATAGTGCTGCCATCTGCCTGGTAAATGCTCTGGTATTTATTCTGCTCTTCTTCGTTGAGTGTACAGCTTGGTCAGACATGGCTGGGAGTTATGGGCAACCATCCTCTGCTACCATCTTGTTAAATTGGGAGGATCTAGCCCAATAACTCTCGATACAAAGTAGTAAATGTTGCAATTTATTTATTTGCAGTTTAAAATATATCACAGGCTTAAGTATGCAATAGTAACTGACCTATGTCCTTTCTTCTCAGGTATATGGCTGGAACTGCCCGATGCCCATGTGGACAGTCCTTTTGTACCCAGGGGGAGGAGTCAAGGTAAGGTGGGATTGTAGGAATGATGGGTTGTGTAGTTGTGTTAACCCTTGATAGACCATCGATCAGTGGGAACATATATATGTAAGTTAGACATTTTACGTGACAGGGTAAGGTCTCCTGCTTGGGTGGGAGTGGGTTGGACTAGATGATCTACAATTGAATTTAAACCAGAGCTGTGTCTATTGGGTATCCTACCTGAAAAAATTAGCAAGGAAAATGTTTATTTGATAATACATGTAATAACAGCTGCAAGGATTGTCTATGCACAAAACTGGAGAGAAAATACCTTTGGAAGAAGAAGTAATGAAAAAAAATTTAGACTGTGCAGAAATGAATAGATTAACATTGATGATTAAGGATAGAGAAGACTCAGAATATTTTAAAGTATGGAATGATTTTTATTATAGGTTGAAGAAGAGATATAAATGATTAATTATATAAATATGTGATGAGTAGAATATTATGTTAGTGATGAATTGATATTGTGGACTGGATAAGAATCAAGATAGAAGAAATGACAATTATACAAAAAAAGAAAGAACTTTGGAAGATAACACCAAGATGTCTTAGGGAAGAGAAAACTGATGTATTAAATGTTTGTTTGTTTAAAAAATAAAAAACTTTTTTCAAAAAAAAAAGATCCTTTCCAGCTCTGTTAATCTAATCTAATCTCACATGCCCAAGGCACTGGTTTTTTTAAAGATACTTTGATTTTGGATGAGCTGAGGGTTAGACTAGAAGACCTCTGAGGTCCCTTCCAGCCCTGTGATTCTGTGCATGGAAAGGTGGAATGCAGGTAGTCCTTAATTTATAACAGTTCATTTAGCGACTGTTCGAAGTTACAATTGCACTGAAAAAAGTGATTTATGACTGTTCTTCAGATTTACTATTGCTGCATCCTCATAGTTACGTGATCAAAATTTGGATGCTTGGCAACTGCCTCACATTTATGATGGTTGCAGTGTCCCAGGGTCACGTAATCCCCTTTTTGTGACCTCCTAACAAGCAAAGTCAACGGGGAAGTCAGTTTACTTAACAACCGTGTTACTAACTTAACAACTGCACTAATTTACTTAACAACTGTGTCAAGAAAGATAATTTAACTGTCTCTTTCAAGCTGAACTTGTTTCTCACAGACTTTCACTGACAAATCAATGTGGATTTTCTTGGCAACAATATTTTCCTGGTGGAAATTCTCGGGCAGCTACTAATCAAGATTACTTTTGGCCAAAGTCCGAATACCAAACAAGTCTGCTCCTTTGTAGCTTTTTGAAGATCAGCCAAGATCGATCTATACTGCAGCATTTAATTGCCCCAAAATATACACTGAAGAAAGGAGAAGTCTTACAATTAGCTGTGATGTATTGTTTTTTTTCCCCTTTCCCCTTCTCAGTAGGATTAGAGGTGGATTAATCATACATCGGGAACTGGAGAGTGAAAAAGGGCATGGTTCTTCTAAAGAAGAGTGGTGGAGTGGAATTTCAGATGAATTTAGGATGGCTGTGTTCTGACCTAGGCTTCCTGAGTCAGTAAAACACAGTAGTCCCAAAAACCTGTATTATTTTAACAGCTGTGAATTCTGTTCATTCACAGATGAGTCCTAAATAGTTGTAACGAGTCCTTTGAGATAAGGCTAATAATCACCCACCTTTATCTCCCTTGACATACTGCCAAAGACCTAATTGGCAAAGCCACACGGAGGCCAGAATCAAACAGAACTTCGGACTTTAAACTGCACAGAATGAACAAACGTTGCTTCCTGCAAAGGCCCACATGCCTTTGCTCCTCTTTTAAGTCTTATGGGAGGGGCCAATCATCTCCCAGCCCTACTCCCAAGTCGTCCCTTTTGTTTTAGCTGTTTTTGCTTTCTGGCAGCTCTGCGCATGCGCCCACTGGGAACAGGCTCCCCCTGTTCCTCTGCCTCGCTAAGGTCCGACTCTGGAGGCTCCAGAGGCAGCACGTACCTCCCAGATGGCCCCATCTCTGCCTCCAACGCAGAGCCCTCGTCTGAGCCTTCCCCAGACTCCAGGACTGGCCCATGTTCCTCTCCAGCCTCCTTACTGTCTGACTCTGCTACCAGCTCTGCAGGCTGCTGGCGGACCACAACAGACTGAGAGATTTTGTGAGGAGAATGTGAGATGAATAAGGGCGTTTCTGTTACCCTGTTTCCCCCAAAATAAGACATCCCCTGATAATAAGCCCAATCAGGCTTTTGAGCGCATGGCAATAAGGCCAAGCACTTATTTCAGGGTTAAAAAAAATGTAAGACAGGGTCTTATTTTCAGGGAAACACGGTATTATCTATAATAATAACAAAAAATTTAGAATGTGCAGAAATGAATAAACTAACATTTGAAATTAAAGAAAAGGAAGGCACTGAATATTTTGAGGTATGGGATCTGTTCTATCGATGGCTAAATAAGAGAAACAGGAGTTAGAACTTCAAAAACCATAAGGGAAAGATTAATCTTATTATTAGGATTGTTTACAGTAACCTATTAACTTTGATTAGTATTAACAACTAATATGTATTAATATTATGTGGAAAAGGCACTGTTATTATGAGATTACTATTAGAGAATATTTTTTTTATCATTACAACGATGATTATTACTCAAGAGAACTGTCACCAGACATCACACTGTCTATATGGATTTTGAATATGTTGCTCTTCTTTTTATTTATATTAATAAACAGAAAAATTATATTTAAAAAAAAGAAAGAATAAGGGTGTTGCTGAAAAGGAGAAAAATTTCTGAGGAAATAAAGGAAATTTGGGGAAGAGTTTCTGAGGAAAGACAGAAAAGGGGAGCTTTCTGAACAGTGATTCTAGAGGAAGGGAATTTAATGAGGTGAATTTCTGAAGACCCTGAAGAGGGCTCTTGGGAGAGTTTGTGAAGATATGAAGAGACTGAGAAAAAGCACTTCTGGAGAGATGAAGTGGCTTGAAGAAGGAGGAAAGCTCCTTAGAATTTCTAAGGAGGACATTTATGAGAAAGTGAGGGAGGTGGTTGAGATTTTTTTTCTTTTTTGAGGAGATTTGCAGATTAAATACGACAGCTTCTGAAGAGATTGTGAGAGAAACGTGAACAATTCTATTAAGGGAGGCAGATATTTCAGAGGGGAATTTCCAAGAAAAGAACATCTGTGGAAATTAAGAGGATCATTGGGGGACCTTACAGATTAACAGAGTTGGAAGGGACCTTGTAGGTCATCTAGTCCAACCCCCCTCTCAGCAGGAGACCCTACGCCATTTCTGATAAATGGCAGTCCAATCTCTTCTTGAAAGTCTCAAGTGATGAAGCTCCCACAACTTCTGGAGGCAACTTCTGTTCCATGGGTTGATTGTTCTCACTGTCAGAAAATTTCTCCTTATTTCTAGGTTGAATCTCTCCTTGATCAGTTTCCATACATTATTCCTTGTCTGGCCTTCAGGTGCTTTGGAAAACCTTCTGAGGAGACTTAGGGCCCACAAAAGTGGGATTCCTTAAGGGGTGAAATGCTCCTGGTTTGGACCGGATCGCCTGATCTAGTAGTGATGGCGGCCGGTGGTTCGGAGAACTGGTAGCAAAAATCCCTGCGCCCCTCCCCCCATGTCCATCTGAGCTGCGCGATCATCAGAAGCTTTTTTTTTAACTTTTAAAAGCATTTTTTCTACAACTTCTTTGGCCAAAAAAATGCTTTTAAAAGTAAAAAAAAAAGCCTCTGATGATTGCGCGGCTCAGATGGGATCGTCAGAGGCTTTTAAAAGCATTTTTTTCTACAGCCTCTTTGACCGAAGAGTTTGTAGACTCACCCAGTCACATTACCCCCCCAAGCCACGCCCACAGAACCAGTAGTAACAAATTTTAGATTTCACCACTGGATTCCTGGGGGAGGTTTTTAAAAAAGGGGGAGTGGTAAGGAAGGGCATTTGAACATAGGGAAATTGTTGAGATTGGAGAAAAGTGAGGGATTGGAGAAAAGTGAGGGATTGAGAATGGAATTTCTGAAGAACCTGAGGAATGGGTGTTTAAGTGGGAATTCAACAAGAATGAAACTAAGGAAAAAGATCTTCCAATGGCATTTGACTTTTTGACAGGATTGCAGAGCAATTTATATATTGAGGTCTGTGGTCTCCATAGGCTGGGGGGGTTGGACTAGATGACCTACAAGGTCCCTCCCAACTCTTGTATCTGTATCTGTATCTTGAATCAGAGAGCCACTAAGGGAGGGAACTGTAGCAGTCCTTATATATTTGCAAAAGAGAGAAGAAGGGGTCAAACTATTAGAATCAAGTTCACGTGGAATATTAGTGCCGCTTTATAGAACGCTAGTAAGGCCAAACCTGGAATCCTGCAACCAATTTTAGTCACCATACTACAAAAAAGATGTTGAGACTTTGGAAAAAGTTTAGAGAAGAGCAACTAAGATGATCAAAGGCCTGGAGACTAAACCATATGAAGAACGGCTGCAGGTTTTGGGTTTGGCCAGTCTAAAGAAAAGAAGAATTAGGGATGACATGATAGAGTATCCCAGTATTTGAGGGGCTGCCACAAAGAAGAGGGGGTCAAATTATTCTCTAAAGCACCAGAGGGCAGGACAGGAAACAACAATTGGAAACTAATCAAAGAGAGAAGCAACCTTGAATTAAGGAGAAACTTCCTAACAGTGAGGACAATTAACCAGTGAAACAGTTTGCCTCTAGAAATCATGGGTGCTCCATCACTGGAGGTTTTTAAGAAGAGACTACACAGTCACTTGTCTGAAATGGTATAGATTCTCCTGCTTGACCAGGGGGCTGGACTAGAAGACCTCCAAGGTCCCTTCCAGTTCTGTTCTGTTCTGTTCTATTTTCTGTTCTATTATTTCTATTATTTCTATTATTTCTATTATTTCTATTATTT
>WNWU01000025.1:13758809-13771376 GCA_012654045.1 Ptyas mucosa | reverse complement strand
TTCTATTCTATTCTATTCTATTCTATTCTATTCTATTCTATTCTATTCTATTCTATTCTATTCTATTCTATTCTATTCTATTCTATTCTATTCTATTCTATTTTCCAAAGCAATTGAGGGCAGACAAGAAGCAACAGATGGAAAATTATCAAAAAGAGATCCAACCTAAAGCTAAGGAAAAATTTCCTGACCATGAGAATAATTGTTTAGTGTAATGGTTCGCTTCCAAAGGTCATGGTTGCTCCTTCACTGGGGGTTTCCAAGAAGAGACTGGACAGCCATTTGTCTGGAGTGGTATTGGATCTCCTGCTTGAGCAGGGGGTTGGACTAGAAGACCTCCAAGGTCCCTTCAGCTCTGTTGTTCTATTAATTTTAAGTGGCATGAAAGAAGAAATAGAACTGGTTGCTGAAATGTTTTTTTTTCTTCCAGAGAAAAAGAGTGCAAAGCCAATTTGTCCTTTTTTAAAAAAGAAGTTCCAAACAGACAATGCCCATATTTTTTTTTAAAAAAAATCAATTCTCTCTCAGTTTGATTGAAAGAGAATTTACTTTCCAAACTTTTTTTGTTTCAAAGAAGGAAAGAATGTTAGAGGGTTTTTTTTTTTTGGTGTGTGTCAGAGTAACACACACACACAATGAATAATGACCACAATAGTCCTTTGCCACTGTAATAATCCAGTCGTTTCAAAAGCACAACGGAGAAAAATTCAAAATACATTCTCAAGCGCTCTGAAAGGAAGACAGAGAAACAGAAAAAGTTTCTTTCGCGGGAGAGAAGAAAGTTGTGAGGGCATGACATTAGCTTTATGTCGGAAACGTTTCATATCTGAAAAACAGCCAACAAGAATGTTTTTAATTCAGGATATTCTTGAACAGATATATTTATTTATGAGATTGACAGTTCAGCCAAATCTCTTAAGATTCTGGGTTTTTGCACTTAGAGTCTTGGAAGAAAAAGGAAGAAAATGACCAGGATGCCTCAGGCTAATTTATATACTTATTTGTACACATTTACCATGAATAAATGCAGGAATTCACTAGAGACAACCTGCTTCTTCTGAAATATTTTATCAACTATTGCTCCATTGTTTTCCCCAAACTGGTCTTCAGAGTTGTGAGAAATGTGATCTACAGTCCAAGAGCTTCAACGTCCTCTTCCTTTAGGACTGAATATTATAATAAACCAATTTCTTTCTTTAAGCCAGGGGTCTGCAACCTTAAACACTCAAAGAGTCATTTGGACCCGTTTCCAACAGAAAATAAATCACCAGGAGCCACAAAACCTGGATGGGCGTGGCCAACTCAATGTCACTCACTTCCACCCAGTCACATGACCTTCCTAGCCACGCTTACCCAGATTTTGTGGCTCCTGGTGTTTTCTGTGGGAAACAGGTATCTGTCTTTCTCTGTCTCTCCCTCTCTTATCTCCCACTCTCTCATCTCTCTCTCTCTCTCTCTCTTTCTCTCTCATCTCTCTCTCTCGCTTTCTCTCTCTCGTGTGTGTGTGTGGGTTCCCTCTTGAACCATTTCCAAAAACAGACAAGGGTTGGTGTTTAAATATTGGTTACAATATTTAAATCAAGAGTCATTTCAGGCTCCCAGATAAACGAAGCTCTTTCGTCCCCCTGCTGTGACTCCCTGTCAGCTGACCCACCACTGGCTGGCCCCGCCCCTCACCCTCCCCACCCAGTCATTCCTCGCCTGGCCTGAGAAAGTACGGGCGATGGCGGGCGATGGAGACTTGCTCCCTATTCTAGAGCGGGAGCAAAGCACCCCTGTACCTGCCATATCTCGCAGGCGCATCTTCCAGCCCTTGTTGGTGCTGTGCGCACCTTGATCTCCATCCCCCACCGTCACCCTTACCTTCTCAGGGCAGGCGAGGAGTGACTGGGAGGAGAGGGCAAGGGGCGGGGCCAGCCAGTGGTGGGACAGCCGACAGGGAGCCACAGCAAGAGGACAAAAGAGCCGCATGTGGCTCCAGAGCCGCCGGTTGCAGACACCTGCTTTAAGTTATTTTTACCTATAGCAATGTTTGTCATCTTTAGCGGCTTGAAGATGTATGGACTTAGAAGAAATACCCTTAGAAGGAGAAGTAATTAAAAAAATTCTAGATTTGTGCAGAAATGAATAGATTGATAATTAAAGAAAGAGAGGATTCAGAATATTTTAAGATATGGGATCAATTTTATCATTGGTTTGAAAAGAGATATAGAAAAGCAAATCAATAGTTATGTAAAAAATGGTGTGATTAGAACATTGTACTTTTGGAGATATGTTGTAATAGGATAATGAAGACAGAAGAATCTGCAAAAAGATGACGTTATGGAGGAATCACCGAGATTTCACATGGAAAAAATGATTGATGTACTAAATGTTTGTTTGTGTATAAAATAAAAAAAACTTTTTTTTTAAAAAAGAGAGAAGATGTGTGGTCTTCAACCCCTAGCACAGCTGACTGGGGAATTCTGGGAGTTGAAGTTCACACATCTTCAAGCTGTTAAGGATAACAAACACTAATCTATAAGGAGAGCATTCCTTCATTTGTGCAAAGTAGGCAACAAAAAATGCAAATCCGGCATTTTGCATTGTCTGAATTGCACCTTTTTCTTAATAACTTGTCAAAAAAAAACAAAACCCCACACAAAACCCCTCTCTTGCTTGGCTCCTGCTCCCTGCCACGATCCTCATTAAAGATTGCTGTTGTAGTTAGGCATGAATAATTCCCTGTTTAGTTGCCACAAAGGTAACCCTGTACCACAGCACGCCAGATGTTAATGGCATCGCTGGCTTGGAATATACGGCTGTGCTAATGCACATCCCCGTGTCAGCCGGCAGATGGCAATCCATATGGCGAGAGCATCTACACAAAACTCATGAATGCTTGGCAGATGTTTTTGAAGAGCTAAATAATGCAAACAGAAGCGGGTGCGATCCGTATACAGCCTTATAACTCATGCGCTTACTCCGTGCCAAGAAATACAGGGGAGCGAGCAAAGCGAGGCGGGAAGGAAAAAGAACAACTTACATTCAGAGGAATTAACAACAACGATGCAAGTCGGATTTAACTCACAGGTCTACCGTTGCGCAGAGAAGCTAACACCAACGTCTAGCATCGGGGTTTTGTGTTTAAGATTGGAGATGTCATTAAAAAACAAACACCAATGGGGTAAAGCTGGCTTTCTTGTGATGTGTTCAAAGTCTGCTATTATTCTTAACTAGAGGCAAACCAAAATGACTCCCTACATTGGCCATTTGTATTCTTTGCTCAAGACCATTCCAGACAAGTGGCTGTCCAGTCTCTTCTTAAAAGCCTCCAGTGATGAAGCACCAACAACTTCTGAAGTTACTTTCAATGGAGGGATATCCAGAATCCCCCTATCCCCTTCTGTCTCCCAAACTAAAGGGTCAATCTTCTTTTCCTCTTCTTCATTTAATACATTTACAGTAGAATCAGCATTAGCAGATTTAAGCTCACATCCTAGAAGAGATAGTGCATCTCTCCCAAGCAGATTTATGCCTGCTTCAGGTACTAATATCACATCTAGATTTATGTTACACTTCCCCCATCTTAATTTCATATTCTTCAACAATGGTACATCAAAAGGTACACCTTTAACCCCTCTTATTTTCATCGTTTCCCCAGTTGGATGCACTCCTCTAGGAAATTTACAAATAGAGATTCTGGTAGCACCCATATCTATTAAAAACACATAATCCTCTTCCTCCGGTCCCACAAATAAATTTATCAAGGGCTCTTGGTGGGACCCCAATATCAATAGCCCCTGACCCCACTAATCATCCTCTTCTCCCATAAGGGTATAGAGGTGCTGTTCCAGCTGCTGAGATCTTCTCCTATCAGGACAATTTCTTGCAAAATGTCCCTCCTTGCCACATGCAAAACATTTCCTACTTCCCATGCCACCAACGCTGGCAACAGGCTTTTTCCACTGGAGGAAACCTCTCCCTATTTTAGGACGTTGCTGCCGTTGCACTGCGGAAGATTGTTTAACAAAACCTTTTCCTCTTCCACCCCCCTCTTTCTTGTCTGCCGGCTTATTAGCAGCCTTTAACACAGACACCATCATTTGACTTTTCACTATCCATTTTTGTCTCACACTGGTTAATTGTTCTCACTGTCAGGAAGTTTCTCTTTAGTTCTAGGTTGCTTCTCTCCTTGATTAGTTTCCATCCATTGTTTCTTGTCCTGCCTTTAAGTGCTTTGGAGAATAGGTTGACCCCCCCACTCTTCTTTATGGCAGTCCCTCAAATATTGCACCACTGCTATCATGTCACCCTTAGTTCTTCTTTTGACTAGCCATGCCCAATTTCTGCAACCACTCATCATATGTTTTACCCTCCAGCCCCCTAATCATCCTGGTTGCTCTTCTCTGCACTCTTTCCAGAGTCTCAACATCTTCTTAAAGATATGTTGACCAAAACTGGACACAGTATTCTAAGTGTTGTCTCCCCTTTGATACAACTTGCAAAATTTATTTCTTCTGAAGGCAAGCTGTTCCGCTGGTTAATTGTTTTCACTGTTAACAAGATTTCTTTTTTCTTCTAGGTTGCTCCTCTCCTTGATTAATTTCCATCCATTGCTTCTTGTCTAGCCTTCTGGTGCTTTGGAAAATAGGCCAACCCCCAGGGGTGAAATCCGGCAGGTTCTGACAGGTTCTGGAGAACCTGTAGCAAAAATTTTGAGCAGTTCAGAGAACCGGCAAATACCACCTCTGGCTGGCCCCAGAATGGGGTGGGAATGGGGATTTTGCAATATCCTTCTTCCAGGAGTGGGGAGAGAATGGGAATTTTGCAGTATCCTTCCCCTGGAGTGAGGTGGGAATGGAGATTTTGCAGTATCTTTCCCCTGCCATGCCCATCAAGCCACGTGACCAAGCCATACCATGCCCACCAAGCCACGCCCACAGAACTGGTAGTAAAAAAAATTGGATTTCACCACTCCCGACCCCCTCTTCTTTATGGCAGCCTCTCCAATATTGGAACACTGCTATCATGTCATCCCTAGTTCCTTCTCTTCGTTTTCTAGTGCGTTGGAAAATAGGTTGACCCTCTCTTCTTTGCACCTGGCTTTTGGACCACTTCCAAGTGCATCACTCATCCTGGAAAGGAATGGAAGATTCTGTTCTGATTTAGGCTTCCTTAGAAAGCATGAAGCAAAGTCTTAATCCCGGTAAAACCTCTTTTATTAACACGACTGTGAATTCCGTTCATTCACAGTTAACAAGGCTTTGGCAAACAGTCTTTCAGAGGAATGTTTATCAGCACCCACCATATCTCACTTGGAATGCTGCCAGGGAACCAATTTCCAAATGCAGAGCAAGGCCAAACTTGGCACCAAGTCTATTAGAGTCACGAACAGAACTTTCCAATCTTGAAACAAGATGAACTAATTGCTTCCTGCAAAAGCCCACATCCTGTTCGCTCCTCTTTTATGTCCTATGGGAGGGGCCAATCATCTCCAAGGTGTGGCTTTACTCCCGAGTCTACCCTGCTTTCTTAATCGTTCTTGTCTTCTGGCAGCTCTGCTCATGTGTACACTGGGAACAGGCTCCAGCTGTTCTTCTGCCTCACTGCTGTCTAACTCCCTCTCAGCCTCTGACGCAGAGCCCTCGTCTGAGCTTTCCCCAGCCCCCAGGACTGGCCCAAGCTCCTCCCCAAGCTCCTCACTGTCCGACTCTGCTGCCAGCTCTGCTGGCCGCCGGTGGGCCACAACAGATTCCATGTTCTATGGCCCAAAAAAGCCACATTAGCCATTTTCTCGTAGCTCTCTTGAGCTACAACGTTAGTTTACGATCGGAGAGTCCTGTATAGAAATGATGTTCATTAGCCAGAGATGATCATCATCCCATTTATCTTGAAGGATAGCTGTGATGATATAAACACGAGAAAAGAGTAGACTTTTTCTTTGGAGGAAAGGTGTCTTAAGAAATGTCATTTAGAAACAACAAATCAATTAATCAATGGGTTATTAAAATAAATGGCACATTAGAAGCTCATTGGCATTCTGCATATCCAGGACTGAAGGGAAAATGAAATTCTATGATAGCTAGCTTTCCTAATAGGTTCTAACAGCTCCACTGGGAAAGGAGCAAATGTAAAAATTTAGCATTGGCTTGTATTTCAAATAGGTGGGTCTTTTTTTCTTCTTTTAACCAAACCTGTTCTGAAATATATTGGGGCAGGAAAACCCAACCGTTATAAATGAGAGATTTCAAACTCTGGCTCTTATGTTTCCTTTGGTCAGGTTTTTCTGATTTGGGAGCACACCCAATTTTAATCTGCAAAACTGCTTGTGTTGCTTGCAGAAACTGGATTCTTTGCTGCGGTCTAACCAATTTTTCAAAGTTGGCATTGGTGAAGGGGGAAAAAAACCCTGTAGATGCACACAGATCTTTGCATTAAAGTCTATCAGGAGAGAAAGGGATGAAATCTTTTAGCCTGTCAAGAACTTAAGGCGAGAGATCAAACGAGGCATCTGGAAACATGATGCTGACATATTCAGAAGTATTTTCAGATTGTCTGATAGCTTGAAAATGTTAAAAAAAAAACAACCCCAAATAAACCCAAACAACCGGCTTTGGATCAGAAGTAGATTTTCTTCTCTAAGCAGGACGATAAAGCTACACATGCTATTTTCTTCAAAGTATCTGATGAAAGGTGAGAAGAGACAGATAAAAAACTGACCCCTTCTCATAAACACAGCGCAAGAATAAAGAAAGTTTGTTTCTTTGAGCTAAGGATGTTAGAAGAAGAACTGGCCTCAAAATTCAACCTGTTACATAGAAGAAACCCTGGGATAACCCTAAACACATCAGTCATAAAAGAACTCATTATTTTGGTTAACTCACAAAGGTATTGGCATACAGGTGAGTGTATGTGCATGTTGTATGTAAGGAAAGTAGGGTTATTCAGTTTGGGAGCGTTTTTATACAACTAGGGGTGATATGATAGCAGTCTTCCAATATTTGAGGGGCTGTCACAGAGAAGAGGAGGTCAACCTATTCTCCGAAGCACCTGAAGGCAGGACAAGAAGTAACAGGTGGAAGGTTATCAAGGAGAGCTTATAAGGAGTAATTTTCTGACAGTGAGAAAAATTAACCAATTGGCTTGCCTTTAGAAATTGTGAGTTCTTCATCACTGGAGGTTTTCAAGAAGAGATTGGACAAGCATTTGCCTGGAATGGTAGAAGGTCTCCTGTTGGATTAGAATAGGGGCCTGCAACCTTAAACACAAAGGGCTGTTTGGACCTGTTTCCCACAGAAAAGAAAACACCGGGAGCCACAAAACCCTTCCCATGTCTGACTATTTCTTGAGCAGCCACAAAACTAGTATATGTAGTTGAACTAAACGTTTTGTTTTCTTCTGAAACATTTCTTTTTTTGGATTTATCCATGGTTGGCCTACCGGGAGTTGAAAAGCTCAATAAATCATGTGCCGGTGGGTGTCGCACATTGGTGGTTGTGACACATATTTTGAGTGATAGGGAGCCACAGCAGAGGGGTGAAAGGGCCACATGTGGCTCCAGAGCCACAGGTTGCTGACCCCTGGACTAGATGTCTTTCCCAACCCTATTGTTCTATTTTCTAGCCCTCATTAATGCTGAAATAATACATTTTCCCAACGATGTCTGGTATATCCAACTGTTCTTCGGCAGAAGTAGCTTAAATACAATATCTATTATCAAGTATGCCTACATTTTAAAAAAAAGTTGTGTGGACTAATATTGCATAGCATACAGTATATTCAGCCAGATGTCAAGATGAAGATTTTCCCTCTAGAGTTGATTTGATCATTCAGGAAATATCTACTTCTAATCGAGATTACCTTCAACTTGTCACTTTCACATGAAGTCAGGACTTTTTTTAAAAAAAAAATTAAAAATCAGGACAATCTGAAATGATTCTATCACTCCCCACTTTCTTCTCATGTTGTCACCAGTCATATATCATTTTTAATCATTGGCTTTTAACCACTGAAATACACTACCAGTTAATAACACTGTGTGAACTGTGAGGAAACACCTAATCCTGAAGTATAACAGAATAACACAGTTGGAAGGGACCTTGGGAGAGTCTTCTAGTCCCACCCATTGCTCAAGCAGGAGAACCTATACTATTTTAGACAAATGGCTGTCCAGTCTCTTCTTAAAAACCTCCAGTGATGGAGCGCCCAGAATTTCTGGAGGCATTTTATTCCACCGGTTAATTGTTCTAACTGTCAGGAAATTTCTCCATAGTTCGACAGTAGGTTGCTTCTCTCCTTGATTAGTTTCCATCCAAAGTTTCTTGTTTTGCCTTCTGGTGCTTTGGAAAATAGGTTGACCCCCTCTCTTTGTGGCAACCCCTTAGATGTTGAAACAGTGCTATCCTGCCTGCCCTAGTCCTTCTTTTCATTAAACTAGACATACCCAATTCCAGCAACAGTTCTCCATATGTTTTAGCCTCCAGTCCCCTAACCAGTGGTGAAATTCAATTTTTTTTACTATCGGTTCTGTGGGCGTGGCTTGGTGGGCGTGGTGTGGCTTGGTGAGCATGGCAGGGGAAGGATACTGCAAAATCTCCATTCCCACCCCACTCCAGGGGAAGGATACTTCAAAATTTCCATTCCCACCCCAGTCGGGGACAAACTAGAGGTGGTATTTGCTGGTTCTCCGAACTACTCAAAGTTTCCACTACCGGTTCTCTGAACGACTCAAAATTTCCATCTCCAGAACCTGTCAGAACCTGTTGGATTTCACCCCTGCCCCTAACCATCTTTGTCGCTCTTCTATGCACTCTTTCTAGAGTCTTAGCACCTTTTTTTACATTGTGGTGACCAAAGTTGGATGCAGTATTCCAAGTGTGGTCTTAGCAAAGCATTATAAAGTGGTATTAACACTAATGATGTACCATGGAAGCAATGCATTGAAGGGTGTGTTTTGTTTTGTAATGTGTTTTGAATCCAGTTTTCAGGATTTTAGGAAATTTCCCCTTAGTTCCAGGTTGCTTCTCTGGATTAGTTTCCAGCCATTGTTTCTTGTCCTGCCTTCAGGTGCTTTGGAGAATAGGTTGACACCCCCTCCTCTTCTTTGTGGCCGCCCCTTAGATATTAGAACACTGCTGTCAAGTCACTTGTAATGATTTATGAGTGAGCTTAATTACAACAGGCCCCTTTTAAGAGTGTTGAACTAAAATATTTTGTCATTCTAAGTATCAAATCATCTTTGAATAGCTCCCCTTCATAATTCCTTCCTAGACAATGAGACATAACTAGGCAAAACTACCTTTCCATTGTAGGAAGTTAGCACCCACCCCTTTCCCCTTTTCCTAGAAGAATGAAATATTTTAGGAAATATTAAAAAGGCAGAATATTATGTTTCCCTGGATGAGAAATGGAGAAGCATATTTTAAAGACGAAGCAGCTCCCACCTTCTTGCCAATGGGTGAGAGGCAGAAACTCAATTCCCTCCCATCTTTGTCAATGGACCATCATCTGCAACACAATAGGACCCATCTAGCAACAGAAACTCACCACATGGCACCTGGGAAGAATACATCAGCCAAGAAGGCTAGCTAAGACCCCCACCCCCTGGGAGTCTGACAACCAATCAGGATACTCTTTCGGGGCCCCAGGAAGTTCAAAGCCAGAGAGGGCATAAAACCCAGGGACTCACAGCATCTCGGCCCTTTTTCGGTTCAGTAATTCAAACCATGTGGTCCTGTCCACCATTAAACCATCCTTCCAAGCAGTTTCCATGTTTCCAGTATCTTTTTCCCCACTTGGAGCTGAACCCAGAAGGATATTTCTTCCTACACCATTTTGAAAGGACATGTTCCTTTTTTACACAAGGAGAAGCTATTATTTACATAGCAGAAAAAAATAATAAGGGTTAATAATCTTGACTTCAAGGTAGAGCTATGAGGATGATGAATAGTAGCATTTGACCCTCAAAAGCTTTGAGGAGGCAGTTGTAGGAATGGGTTGCTGTGAAGACCAGGGGACATTTGAATCCTGGATAGAAAATGGGCCAGAATTGATAAGCTGGAAGAGGACAAGAGAGGAAACGGAGCAAGAATGATTGTAATTAGTTCCCTGTTTGACTGTCAAAACAATTAGACTTAAATTTAACAATTCACATGGTGGTTGTGGATCCCATTAGGAAGTAGCAGAAGGTTAACATCTCAAGTGGGGCATAATTGGCCAGATCTTTTCTCCTTTGATCTTGCTCTAATTGTTCTGAAAGCCTGTAATTGCCTGGAGAAGACAGCACTTGGTAGGAAGCTCAATCCTTGACCCAATTCAGCATGTTCTAAGGCTGAAGACCAAAAACAAGGGTTCCAACACCTGGAATTGCTCCCAGGTGGTAACAGAGCAAAGTCTAAATACATACAAACAAGGTGGGATGTCTCCCAGTTTTCATTTTCTTCTAAAATGCATTTGGAGAATTGTATTCTCTTGGATCTAAGCAAGGAGACACCGCTGTTCCAAGAAGCACTTCAAAACAAAGTTAACCCAAGCAACCACGTTTGTTCTTATATTTATACAGGGGTGGGCTTCAAAATTTTTAGCAAGGGGTTCTCTGCCCAGTTGCTTGGTGGGCGTGGCTAGTTGGCCTCCTGCACCATGGCAGCAGGGGTGGTGGTGGTTTGCCCTCCCTGGGCTCCAGAGGCTTTTCTTGAGCCTCCGGGAGGGTGAAAACAGCCTCCTCAGGCTCCAGAGGCTCTCTGGAGGCTAGAAATGGGCCTTCCCAAACTTCCAGTAGGCCCGTTTTCCCTCCCCGAGCCTCAGTGCGTGCCCTGTATTTACCTGCATCCAAAACGGGCCACATGGGGACTCCTGGGAGAGGTGGGGTGGGGTGGGAGGGGCCAGCCAGGAGTGGGATTTGAGGGTTCTCCGAACTGCACAGAATCTTAGCTAGAGGTTCTCCTGAACCCCTGCGAACCCCCAGCAGCCCAGCCCTGTATTTATATATGATGCCACACAATTGTGCTAACTAACTTAAACAATGCAGCATTCCTGCCCAGTTCTTCCTCGTATCAGAATACTCTACTCTATTATACAGAATAATAGAGTAGGAAGGGACAGTGGAAGTCTTTTAGTCCAACTTCCTGCAAGTGGGAGACCCTATACTATTCTAGACAAATGGTCGTCCAGTCTCTTTTTGAAAGCCTCTAGTGATGGAGCACCCATAACTTCTGGATGCAAGTCATTCCGCTGGTTATTTTTTTCTCATTGTCAGGAAACTCTTACTTAGTTCTAGGTTGCTTCTCTCCTTGGTTAGTTTTGATCCATTGCTTCTTGTCTTGTCTTCTTTGTGGCAGCTCCTCAAATATTGGAACACTGCTATCATGTCACCCCTGGCCCTTCACTTCACTAGACTAGCCATGTTCTTGCAACTCTTCTTCAGATGTTTTAGTCCCCGGGCCCTTAATCATCTTAGTTGCTCTTTTCTGCACTCTTCATATTCACGAAGCCCTGTGTTCCAGTCTCAGCTAAAGACTGAAAATTTGTCTACATCGTGTGACCAAGTAAAACAAATATACCTGCTATTACATTTTAATTAGAGTGATACTTTATCTATCCTTTGGAAATGGCATGACTGTCTAATTATACCAATTTGTTTGATGCTATTGTTGCTTCTGGCCATGATCCTTTCTGGTTTTCAAATTAGTTCCAACAATGGTCCTACCCAGTCAGGGATCTTGTAGCAAGTGACACAAGATTAGCAACAAGATGCTTCCTAAAAAGCAGTCTAAGTCATCCCATACTTATGCTACAAGGCAAATGAGGACAAGTAAGCATAGGTAGGTAGGTGAGAAGGAACCTTCTCACATACCTTCTCATGTGTATGCATGTATGCATTTGCATGTTTATGTATGTATCTGTATGTGGAACCTATCAGCAATGAGAACCTATCAGCAACGAAGATGATTAGGTGGCTGGAAGTTAAAACACATGAAGAATGGTTGCAGGAATTGAGTATGTCTAGTCTAGTGAAAAGAAGACCAGGGGGGGTGTTGAAAGAAATATCCTTCTGGGTAACTTTGTAGGCTGTCTGTGTCCCAGGCTTGGTTGAGTCTTGCTGGGTGATGTAATCTTCCCAGGTGCCATGTGATGAGATGCGTAGAGGGTTAATCCTGTCATGTTCTGAGGGCCATGTCTTAATCCCATCACCCTGGAGTTGAAGTGGGGGAGGGCAGGGAGCTGCAGGAAGCTGCTTTGTCTTTAAAAATATGTTTCTCCTTTTTTCATCCAGGGAAATATAATAATCTGCCTTTTTAATATTTCCCAGAATACTTCATTCTTCTAAGAGTGGGGTAGGTGCTAACTTCCTACAGGGGATATGTGAGCAGTGATATCTATCTATCTATCTATCTATCTATCTATCTATCTATCTATCTATCTATCTATCTATCTATCTATCTATCATCTATTTATCTATCATCTATCTATCTATCTATCTATCTATCTATCATCTATTTATCTATCATCTATCTATCTATCTATCATCTATTTATCTATCATCTATCTATCTATCTATCTATCTATCTATCTATCTATCTATCTATC
>WNWU01000025.1:13736465-13751052 GCA_012654045.1 Ptyas mucosa | reverse complement strand
TAGAATAGAATAGAATAGAATAGAATAGAATAGAATAGAATAGAATAATTACCATCTCCCAAATAGGATCGTTTAGATGGGAAGGTAACAGTGCTCCATGCGCCTTTGGTGTTGAGTCATGCCGTCCACATGACCATGGAGACGTCTTTGGACAGCGCTGGCTCTTCGGCTTTGAAATGGAGATGAGCACTGCCCCCTAGAGTTGGGAACAACTAGCACATATGTGCGAGGGGAACCTTTACTTTTTACCTTTACTGTTAGTTGACTAGATTTTTGTGTATAAGCATGAGCAAAATCAGCTTAGCTGAAACTTAAAGTGTGGTCCTGATTCTTCACGCCTAACAACTTCGTGGCAACTGAATAAAGGCGAATTTTGTAGAAAGCCGTAATATTTAATAGATCTGAACCAGGAAAGATTTTTTTGCATAATTTTCTAAGGCAGAAAAATGGTTAGGAAGAATTGTTGTCCTCTGGCCTGAATTAATGGTAGTTAAGTTTTGGGGATCTGTGTTGTTTTGGGATTAAATTGTGCTGAACTCACTAGGATTTATTTTAAAGAAGAGATCTATATGCTTGTTCCTATGAAACATTCTCTCAAATAGCCAGATGTTTTCCAGAAGGGTGTTGAGGCAGGGGTGGGCTTCAAAAATTTTAGCAAGGGGTTCTCTGCCTGGTTGCTGGGTGGGTGTGGCCATGGTGGGCGTGGGCTAGTTGGCCTCCTGCACCATGGTGGTGGGGGCATTTTTGCCCTCCCCAGGCTCCAGAGGCTTTCCTCAAGCCTCTGCGAGGGTGAAAACAGCCTTCCCAGGCTCAGGAGGCCCTCCCAAACTTCTGGTAGGCTGATTTTTTGCCCTCCCCAAGCTTCCACATGTGCCTTGCACTTTCCTGCATCCAAAATGGGCCACGTGGGGGACTCCTGGGAGGGGAGGGGCAGGGTGGGTGGGGCCAGCCAGGACTGGGATTTGTGGGTTCTCTGAACTGCACAGAATCTTACCTAGAGGTTCTCCCGAACCCCTGTGAATGCCCAGCAGCCCACCCCTGTGTTGAGGGGCAAATAACATGGGTTTTGTTATTTGTTAACTAGCATAGTTACCTTGCATTTTAATTTGATTTATTTTCTCTCTTTTAAAATGATGTTCAGATTTATTAGCTTTTTAACATTCCTAAACTGATAAACAAGCTGGAGACCAGCTCCAGATAAGAAAAAGTTACTTAGTACAACCTGAGGTCTGGCTTATCCCTTTCATGAACTCTTAAATAACCCTTTTCCTTACAATTACGCTCCTCCTGATGTCAGACCAGGGGTGAAATGCTCGCGGTTCGGACCGGATCACCCGATCCGGTAGCGATGGCGGTGGGTGGTTCGGAGAACCGATAGCAAAAATCCCTGCCCCATCCCCCGCCCAGCTGAGCCGTGCGATCATCAGAGGCTCTTTTTTTACTTTTAAAATCATTTTTTCTACAACCTCTTCAGCCAAAGAGATTATAGAAAAAAAATGCCTTTAAAAGCCTCTGACGATCCCACCTGAGTTGCCTGATTGTCAGAGGCTTTTAAAAGCATTTTTTTCTGCATTTTTTCTTAAGGTTCTTAAGGTTGTAGAAAAAATGCTTTTAAAAGTTAAAAAAAAAAGTTGGTCATGCCCACCCAATCACATTACCCCCCACTAAGCCACGCCCACAGAACCGGTAGTAACAAATTTTACATTTCACCACTGCATCAGATCTCATTTTAATGAACATGTGTGATATTATGGGATGCAAATACGTAACATGTTTGATTACATGTAACTCAGGGGTGGGATTCTACCGGTTCGGACCGATTTGGGCGAAACCGTAGCTCCAACGATCAGCTGGGAGCGAATCTCCGACGATCAGCTGGGGCTACCCACCCCTGCACTTTACTTACCTTTATTTCCTTTGTTTGAAGCCCAGCTAGTCGGCGCGGCAAAGCGGATTGCCATGCCTCAGCTGATTTACTCACCGGGGCTGCAGTAGGAGGTAAGTTTTAGAGCAGAATTCAAACACACCGTGTGCGCGCCCTCAGCGGACAGGTTGCTACACCGCTTGAATCCCACCACTGATGTAACTGCAAAGGGGAGGTTACTTTTATTCTGCCCAGTCAACTTTCCTCTTGGATTTTCTTTGTTGTGTTAATTATAAAAAGGAAGGAAACATGGGGTTCGGGGTTCTCTCTCTCCTTTTTCATATAGAGAGATCCCACTTTATCAGGATACCGTAATAAACTGCTTTTAAATGATCTTCTGACTCAGTTGCTTATTGGGAAGGTAAACTGAGGCAGAACCTAGAGCCAGATTTGGCTTTCAGCGTCCAACTTTCATTTCATTTTTTTAAGCAAAAACGTTTTGAACAGCTTTTCCCAGTTTTTAAAGTTGTCTTTTTATATTACATTGGTTGTAGAAAGAAAGGAAGAAAGGAGTTCCATATTAAGCAACATAGGCTTGATGACAAATGCAATCTTAATTGAATGACAAGGTTTAGTTCATTATTTATCTCTTGGCATGTAAATTATAGATAGCCATGAATTTTACATGCTTGTGGTGCCCGTTGCTTAATTCAGGCCAAAGGAAGGGTGGGTGGGTGGGTAGGGGGGAAACCACCACAGAAGTTGATGTTACAAAGAATAAACTCTGAGTTTTGATATGAGGCACAACTTTCCCGCTTTTGACGCACTATCATCTGTCAAAATGAAAAATTAATGGGGCTTCCTTAATTCATCATGTTCTACTTCTGCCCTGTTTTTTTTTTTAAATACACTCAACTCTGTTACATAAGGAACAGTCAGAGGGCAGGAAAGAGAGAGACAAGTTGCGGTGTAGAGTGTGAGAAAAATAATCAGGTTATTCTTGAACCACATGCGCAGTTTGTCAATTGATGTTTAATACATTTTGGTTAGGGGAGGTGTCTGCAACCTGGGGCTCTGGAGCTGCATGTGGCTCTTTCGTCCCCCTGCTGTGGCTCCCTGTCCGCTGAACCTACCACTGGCTGGCCCCTCGCCCTCCCCTCCCAGTCACTCCTCACCTGGCCTAAGAAGGTAAGGGCGATTACCTAAAGTAACACCAGAAGGCACACAACGTGGCTGAGGGGGGGTGGGGGTGGTGGTCATGTGACTGGGTGGGAGTGAGTGATGTCAAGTTGGTCACATCCACCCAGGTTTTGTGGCTCCCGGTAATTTCTTTTCTGTGGGAAACGGGTCCAAATGGCTCTTTGAGTGTTTAAGATTGCAGACCCCTGGGTTATGGATTGGAAAGGACAGCTTGGTGTAGTCAGAACTGTGGATACTTTTGGCTTCTTCAGAGACACCCATAGTTGGGGTCTGTCCTAACCAAGGCTTCCTGAGACAGTAACAATCACATGCTTAGTCCCCCAAAAACCCTCTTTTTATTTCAACGGCTATGAATTATATTCATTCACAGCCCGTAATGAGTCCCAAGCAGTTTGTGAATAGTCCGACAGAAGTCTGCCACAGTCTTTCGGGATAAGGCTGATAAGCACCCACCTAATGCTGCCAAATAATTAATTGCCAATTAGCTTTGCAAGGCCAAATGGAGCACAAAGTCAAAACGGAGCTTCAGAGTTTAAACTGACCAGAATGGACAAAGTTGCTTCCTGCAAAGGTTCATGTCCCTTTGCTCCACCTTTATGTCTTACGGGAGGGACCAATCATCTCCAAGCCTTACTCCCGAGTTGCCCCTTTTCTCTTAACTGTTCTTGCCTTCTGGCAGCTCTGCGCATGCACACACTGGGAACAGGCTCCCCCTGTTCCTCTGCCTCACTGCTATCAGACTCTGGAGGCTCCGGAGTCAGCACATAACTTCCAGATGGCTCTGGCCCCCTCTCTGCCTCTGATGCAGAGCCCTTGTTCAAGCCTTCCCCAGACTCCAGGACTGGCCCATGTTCCTCCCCAGCCTCTTCACTGTCCAACTCTGCTGCCAGTTCTGCAGGCCACCGGTGAACCAGGGTCATGAAGAGACACCCTACTTAATGCAGATGAAATGTCAGCTAAGACATCATAAGAGACATGGGGTCATAGATGGGCTTTTGTAGGAGATGACCAGACTGAGCCTGAGGGAGGGGTCAAATGTGTCATCAGTCTTGAGTCCCTTCATGCCCACAAGAGATCTAAATCCAGCCCACTTTGAATTCCTTCTATTCTTATCGCCCACTAATTTCCTTTGGCTGTTAGTAGTTCAGATTCTTGTAGAGAGCTTAAACTTGCAATGACTCTTTATTCCCATTTGAACTGTCTGGATCTCCTGATTCTCCTGGAGCTTGACAGCTACGTGTTGAATGGCTGAAGGCCAAGTCATTCTAGGATTACACCATAATTGAGTTTTCTTGGGTTGTGCTTCCCCAGAAAGATCGGGTTTGCAATCTTAGGGTCCTATTAAGTTTTTAGCTTCTCTCAAAGACCAGGTAGACAGCAGAGCTTCAGTTAATGCATCAGTTGTGACCTTACCTGAAGACATTCTTGTCTTTTCCAGATTTCATTACCAGAATTTTTTCTATATGGGTCTGGCCAGAAACTTCATATAGGTTGGAATGCAATGGCTTGCATGCTCAGTGGTTAGTCATGATACTGTCATGTTACACCAGGAGCTGCATGGGTTATCGGTAGGTTTCTGAATGTAGTTCAACATGCTGTTTGCTACCTACAAAGCCCTATATCAGGGGTGTCAAACTCAAGGCCCATGTGCTGGATCTGGCCTGTGGAGTGTTTAAATCTGGCCTGCAGGGCGAGCCTGGAAATAGCAAAGGACTAGCCCGCAGTGCCTCTGGCAGCTATAGCAGGGCACAAGGGGGCCTTGTGTGGCCCCCCTTGCACCCTGTTTTCAGCCTGGATGGCCTCCTGCAGCACTCTACCAGCCAAAAACGGGGCATGGGGGGGGGTCCTGTGCTCCCCCACACCCTGTTTTGGCCAGCAGGGTGCTTCAGGAGGTATCCATCCCATCTCCCCCCCTCCCAGCTATCCCACGGAGGAGAACTACAATGCTGATCCGGCCCTTGAAGAAATCCAGTTTGATACCCCTGCCCTATAAGGCCTGAGGCCTAAACAACTTGGAGACCTGCTTCCGCCAACAATTTTTCTCTGTCTTACCCCAAACAACTAAGGGGGACACCTGCTAATAGTGCTTACTTATCAGGAAGCATAGTGGGAGGGGATGGTTTTCTCTTAGCAACTCTTCTGTAGCATAACTTGCCCTGATGGCTTCCATTTTCATGGTCTACTGCAAGCAGGTGAAAACATGGCTTCTTCAGGGATGAATTACAAATTGGCAGTGCAATATTCCATAAAGAGAGAGGTGTGGTGGCCTAGTGGTGAAGACTCTCGCCTCCCACTCGAAAAGGTTGAGAGTTCAATCCTAGGTAGCAGCAGATGTTTCTTGGCCACAAAGAAAAAAATATCTGCTGTGAACTCTGCATGGAGTCAGGAAGGGCATCCAGCCAGTAAATGCTCAGCTCCATCTAGTCAGCCCGACTACCCCAAAACAAGGAATTACAGGGTCATAAAAACGGAATGCAATATTCCTTAAATATAATTCGATATATTACAGCAAAGAAAGCTGAGACTGAATTGGATTGCTATTCTAATGAATTATTATAATAGCTTGTATTTTATATATAAGATTTATAAGCCACCCAAGCTTTTGTGGCTTATAGATTTTACGTAAAAAATCCTTTTGGCTCCCCGAAACAAATATTCACTCCTGTTGCAGAGCTCAGAGGATTCAATTTTGCTATCTTCCATTATGCTATTCTGTTTCCTTAACTTACCATGCTTCCATTAAGCCACCTTGCATTTCATTTTCTCACCTGGGAAGACCAGAAAGTCAATAGAGTGTTGGAAAAAATGCTTAGCAGGCAACAACAGCAGCAATCGGAGCCCGGCTGACACCGTCTCTTAACGATAAAATCACTGCCAAAACACCATTAAGGTAAATGCAAAAACCACTTTCAAGCACCCTAAGAATAATGCAGAAAGGACAAAACTTCCTTTCACAATAGAGGAAAATATGGGAAAAGTGCTATGGCTGACTTCAACACAGCATTAAAGGAAGTTTAATTTTAAGATTTTAACTTTAAGAAGAAATTTACTAACAGTGAGAACAATTAATCAGCGGAATGGCTTGCCTCCGGAAATTGTAGGTTGCCCCATCGCTGGCAACTTTTAAAAAGAGACTGGGAAGCCACTTGTCTTGAATTGTATGGGGCAGCGATGGCTAACCTTTTTGCCATCGGGTGTCAAAAGCGGGGGGAGTGGGGGGGGTCGCGTGCATGCTGCCCACACCCATAATTCAATGCCCCTCACCTCCACACATGCGCGTGTGCTCCCACGCTCTCCATGCTTTTGGCATTCAATAACATGGTGGGCCCAGTAGGCCCATTTTTCACCCTCTCCAGGCTCCCGAGGCTTTCTAGGAGCCTGGGGAGGGCAAAAACAGCTTTCCCCAGCCCCCCCTGGAGGCCCTCCGGAGGCCAGAAATGGCCTGTTTCCCAACTTTTGGTGGGCCTGGAAGGCCCAAAAATTAGCTGGCCGGCGTGCGCATGTGCGCTGGAGCTGAGCTAGGGCAATGCTCACATGCCCACAGATATGGCTCTGTGTGCCAGCTGTGGCACACGTGCCATAGGTTCGGCATCACGAATATAGGGTGTAAGGCCTGGCCTATCCCCCTTATTCAAGAAAGTAAAGACTCTTGAAACTTAACATTTCAAAAGGAACCTTTTATTGAATAGAGGTGATAGCAGGGCGAAAGAGAAAGCAAGGTCTGAGGGCCCTCAGGCCATACAGTTAGAATAAAGGAATTAGAAACCCCTCCCAACAGTCCGATGTGGATTCAGCCAATCCGTAGGTGCGAAGATGTTATTGTACCGGTCGCTCTGAGAAAGAGATAAGGGAACTTTCTTAGGGTCATCCTTCTGTTGGTTCTCGAGTGATGGAATCCACATGGCCCTCCCTCCCCTTACATTCCCCAAAAGGTGCAAATATGCCAGGGCGCTTAGGCGCTAGGTTAAAGTTATAAACGAATACATTTCAGGATACAGGATATATGAGAAAGAACTTAATAAACAAGGTAGTAATTAAAAAAACCTCCTTCCCCTGAAGAATGGCACATGCATAGGATCTCCTGCTTGAGCAGGGGGTTGGACTAGAAGACCTCCCAGGTCCCTTCCAGCTCTATTCTGTTTCATCATTCTGATAATGAACTCCGGGAAGTTAGGACTCTGACACTTTGTTCAGGTTCAAGAGATCCTTTATTGAGTACATCATATCGGCACTTAGAAAGTGAAACTAACTAAATTATTCCCTTGCTTAGGGATAGTTAAAAGAATGAGACGTCCCCACCCCCTATGTCTCCCAGGTCACATGGGCCAATCAGTCCGGATATAGGTTCCCTGTCAACATTGACAGATGTCCATTGACATGACCTTGGTTCTCATGCCAGCTGGTAGATGTTATGGCTACCTGAGGTACCACATTCCTGAGTTTCCCTCCTTCCCCCATGCTCTCTCCCCTCCCCCTTGAATAGCAACCAAGAAATGAAGTAAGAATGGCTTTCGCTGAAGTTGTTTTAGGGGTTGACATTCTGATTGATTGGCCTGACATTTCCCAGCTTAAACCTGACTGCTATTATTGACCAATGCAGTGGCTAAGACACTGAGCTTGTCGATCGCAAGGTCAGCAGTTCAGCGGTTCGAATCCCTGGTGCTGCGTAATGGAGTGAACTCCTGTTCCTTGTCCCAGCTTCTGCCAACCTAGCAGTTCGAAAGCAGGTAAAAAATGCAAGTAGAAAAATAGGGACCATCTTTGGTGGGAAGGTAACAGCGTTCCGTGGGCCTTTGGCATTTAGTCATGCCGGCCACATGACCACGGAGATGTCTTCGGACAGCATTGGCTCTTCGGCTTTGAAATAGAAATGAGCACCGCCCCCTAGAGTCGGGAACAACTAGCACATATGTGTGAGGGGAACCTTTACCTTTTTAGTCTTCAGCACCCTCAAAATTCCTTAGAGGAAACCAATCCCCTTTCCCTACCATGAAAGCTTCTATCACCCTCCAATATTTGCATTTTCTTTTGACTCTTTGCCTCCCACTCAATCCACCGACACTCTGCAGCTATATCCAGAAACCCTTGTGGATTTCCCTCCCCTCCCAAGGCATGAGTAGCCTGTACTCCAGTGACTTAGATTCTAACTGGTTGGGACAAAAAAAGCAATTTTTTCAGTACATAGAAGCAACATGTAGAATACAGTTGAGTACATGGAAAATAGCTTGCCGAGATGACTCCAAAAATTGCTAATATTTGAAAGCGCGCAGGTGTAACAAGATTATTGAGGTGAGGAGAGAATTGCAGCCTAGAGATATTGGAAGATGTTGCAGCAAAGTTCAATATTGGTTGCTGCTTCTTTTTTTTTTTTAAAAAAAGCAAAAACAAAAACAACAACAGCAATCATATTGCAACATTCAGTAGCGAAAGCATTCATTTTCTATTTAACCAGATAGTGTCTTTTTCTACCCTGCCATAGATAAATACACTCTCGCTTAGTCTTCCGATAGAAGCACTGGGAAAATTTGCGTACCTTCAACACAAAATAAATGAAATTCTGTACTTTGTCAAGATCATCAACATTTTGTTTTGATCTCCGACATCAAAGATTTGATCAGCGGAATAATTTGTAATTATCTAGAGTTTATATGTTTGACCAATAACCAAGAGATACAAAGGACTTGACATCAGGCAGGAAATATGGTTGTGGACCTCCTACCTTGCGCCCTCCAAAATCTCCTTCCTCCCTGATACTTACATTTTAAAAAAAATGTTCAGCTAACATACATGGTAAGGCCACACATGGAATACTGCATTCAGTTTGGGTCGCCACAATGTAAAAAAGATGTGGAGACTCTAGAAAGAGTGCCAAGAAGAGCAACAAAGATGATTAGGGGGCTGGAGGCTAAAACATATGAAGAACAGGTTCAGGAATTGGGTATATCTAGTTTGATGAAAAGAAAGGCTAGGGGAGACATGATAGCAGTGTTAAAATATCTCAAGAGCTGCCACAAAGAAGAGGGAGTCAAGCTATTCTCCAAAGCATCTGAGGGCAGGACAAGAAGCAATGGGTGGAAACTCATCAAGGAGAGAAGCAATTTAGAACGAAGGAGAAATTTCCTGACAGTGAGAGCATTTAATCAGTGGAACAGCTTGCCTCCAGAAGTTGTGAATGCTCCAACACTGGAAATTTTTAAGAAGATATTGGATAACCATTTGTTTGAAGTGATGTAGGGTTTCCTGCCTAAGCAGAGGGTTGGACTAGAAGACCTCGAAGGTCCCTTCCAACTCTGTTATTCTATTCTATATTACATCATATCACAGCTGGAGAACTGGGGAAGTGAGGCCTCTGTTTTGCTCCATCAGATCTCATGCCTCTTTGCTTAGCCAAGTTCAAGGAAGCCCTAAGCATAGCCTTTTATGTTCTCACACTGAGGATGGAGCCCTCCCATTGTCTGATAACTCAGCTTAGAGCATGCTTCTTCAGTGATCTCTGTGGTTTCCCAGCCATGCCGACATCTGAAGTTCTAGGAAGGGCCAAGGGTTTTTAAAACTCTACAGTCAACAGCAAGCAGTCTTGGTTGAGCATGACCAAATGCTCCAACTGCCTTGTGGCAAATTAAAACGAATTGCTCAGTGAACTCTCCAGGGTCCTGAAATTAGCAGAACTGAGAGTTATGAGGAACCTTTCCATGGTTGGATTCTAGGTGACAACCAGACCTGTCAGTCTGAAATCCTTGCCTCCTCAAATAAAACCAGGATAGCCTAAAAAATAATTAAATGGGAAACTGCACCTCAGCCTTCCTGTACTATCTTCTTTCTTTAAAAGAACCCCTGTGGGTCTCACTAGGCCCTTAGATATTGTTCAAAAACAATATCTTTTCTTGGAAACATGCTCAGATAAAAGAAACGTTGAGACCTAGAGAGGATGGCGATGACATTTTCATCCAGCTTCCTTCCAGTAAATGTGTATTATTTGACTAGCTATGGAAGCGATTTTGTGAAAGCTCCTAAGAGATGTTCTCAAAATTGTAAAGGCACCTATTAGAATAGAATAACAGAGTTAGAAGGGACCTTGGAGGTCTTCTAGTCCAACCCCTGCCCAGGCAGGAAACCCTACACCACTTCAGACAAATGGTTATCCAACATCTTCTTAAAAACTTCCAGTGTTGGAGCATTCACAACTTCTGCAGGCAAGTTGTTTCACTTATTAATTGTTCTAACTGTCAAGAAATTTCTCCTTAGTTCTAGGTTGCTTCTCTCCTTGATTAGTTTCCACCCATTGCTTCTTGTTAAAAGGTTACTTTTTCTTGATCCTAACAAGTCTTCTCCAGCATGCCATCCTTCATATTGTCTTTCTCTTCCAGAATTCTTAGTGGTCTTGCAGACTGGAAAAACGAAGTCTGCATATCTAAATGGATGAAACTGATTTAACAGCCAATCATTATTTTCCTGGAATATTAAGTGCTGTAGTATATTGGCTACCAGGAGCAATGAACGCATTTCAACATCCTAAAACTCTCCAGATTCCTTATAATAAAACCACAACAAACCAGCCTAAAACAATATAAGTTTCTTTTACCTTCAGTTCTTAAATTTTGGTCTTCTGAATCTACACTGGGTGTAATAAAAATGTAAAACTTGGAAGGACGGGAGGGGAAGCTTTGAGGACTGGTCAGAATCAATAATATATTCTATTTTCTTATAAGGAAAAAACCATCAAAATCCTGCACAATATGAAGTAGCTGATTTGGAAATAAATTATCTTTATGGAATTGTGTCTTATCGGTAGACTGAAATAGTCACCTCCCACCTGCAAATTAATAAGCCTGTCAAATGAGTGATATCAAGATTTATGTGCAGCCCCTGTGAAAACCAGGAGGAGGAGGAGGAGGAGGAGGAGGAGGAGGAGGAGGAGGAAATCGGGAGGTGGGGGGTGATTTTATTATATTAATTTATTTGATTCTTTTATTAGTTTTATTGTTTTTTTTTAATGTGGTTTTAAATTATGTAAGCCACCTTGAGTTGCCATGGGCGAATAGGCGGCAATATAAATTCAATAAATAAAAAAAATAATAAAAAAAATACTTTCTAAAGAAAGGGAACAAATCAGATACATTTAAACCAGAAAAAAATTTGAGAATTTAACTTTCTTATGAAGAACACTTTATTTTTTCTTTATTTGGAAATATTTTGGAATAATTTTGAGGATTAAAGTAAGGTTGTCAGATGTCAATTTAGGTATAATTTATCCATAAAGAGCTGTGTCTTTTTGTTAGTTACGCAGGACTAACTTTTAGGTAAATGATATGTTAAAATATAGAATTCCCAGATCTCTCTCACAGTTGCTACTATTTAGCCAGGTACCACCTTCCAGGGGTGAAATCCAGGAGGTTCTGACAGGTTCTGGAGAACTGGTAGCAGAATTTTGAGTGGTTCGGAGAACTGATAGCGGAAATTTTTAGTAGTTCGGAGAACTAGCAAATACCACCTCTCGCTGGCCCCAGAGTGGGGAGGGAATGGAAATTTTGCAATATCCTTCCCCTGGTGTGGGGTGGGAATGGGGATTTTGCAGTATCCTTCACCTGGAGTGTGGTGGGAATGGAGATTTTGCAATATCCTTCCCTTGGAGTGTGATGGGAATGGAGATTTTGCAGTATTCTTCCCCTGCCATGCCCACCAAGCCACACCCACCCAGCCACACTCACAGAACCGGTAATAAAAAAATTGAATTTCACCACTGCCACTTTCTATCTCTTATCTGACCATTGCTTAATCTGCAGCTCTTCCTCTCGTCTCCCAAGGACCTCCCCGCATATTCACACTGCCTGAAACACACAGGCTATACCAATGGGGCTGGACAGGGGTGGGGGAGGAACCTACTTCCAGATTTGCAAGATTGATGTCAGCCAGGTGAGGCAGTCCAGCCAAAAAACATACCCCAAACAACTAGCTCTAGCTTTATGGTAAGGTAACAGGAACAGGAAATTTTCAGACTCAAAACACATCTCTCTCCCCACTCAACTTTACAATCTTAGGAGTTAGGGAGAATCCATTCTAAGTTGCTTGCCACATCAGTGGTGGGATTCTACCGGTTCGGATCGGTTTGGGCGAGCCATTAGATCTGACTTTCAGCCGTGAGTGAACCGGTTCGCTCTGATTTTGAAGTGAGCCCACCAGCCCGCCCACCCCTGGGTTATACTCACCTATATTTCCATTTCTGAAGCCCAGCTGATCGGCACGGCAGAATGGATTGCTGCTCCTTAGCTGTTTTCCTTTCTGGCAGCAATGCGGAAGGTGAGTTTTCTCCAAACGGTGCACACGCATGAAGCGCGTGCTTAGCGAACCGGTTGTTAAACTGGTAGGATCCCACCCCTGTGTCACATCCCCCTTTTGTCAGCCCTGGAAGCCATCTTTTTCTTTGGATCTTCAGGGCTGCCACACTTGGTGGATGGGCATGCTGTGGGAACTGGGAGGGGGGTTGGATGGCGACAGGATGAAATGTATAGCCATAATAACATTCTTTCCCCTGGGAGTCAAGGATGTTCAGCCTGTACCTGGAGAGGCGTGGCTGGGAAGCAACTCCAGTTAGGATGATGACCTGATTGGACCATGTGATGGACATGTGGGTGGGTGCAGGGGAAGGGACTTTGACTTTCCTTTGGAAAGAATGTTATTATGCCTATACATTTCATCCCGTCGTCTGTGTCTTCCGTGGATTAAGCTTCTTCTTCTTTGACCATTGCCTAGTCTTCTGCTGCTGCTTCTCCTCCTCCTGTATCTCAAGGGGACAGACCATTACAACATAGCAGTGTTCCAATATTTGAGGGGTTGCCCCAAAGAAGGGGGGGATCATCCTATTTTCCAAAGCACCAGAAGGCAAGACAAGAAGCAATGGATGGAAACTAACTAAGGAGAGCAGCAATCTAGAACTAAGGAGGCATTTCCTGACAGTGAGAACAATTAACCAGTGGAACAAATTGCCATTGTGGGTGCTCCATCACTGGAGGCTTTTAAGAAGAGACTGGACAGCCACTTGTCTGGAATGGTAGAGGGTCTCCTGCTTGAGCAGGGGGCTGGACTAGAAGACCTCCAAGATCCAACTCAATTATTCCATTCGGTTCTACAAGTACAGAGTGAATTACAAACCTTCCATGGGGATTCTACTCACCCAACAAAAATTCTTCAACAGAACTTTTGGCCCCAGAGATTGCAGACACATGCCTAGGCAAATAGGGGTAGGGCCATGATGGTGAACCTATGGCACGCAGAGCCCTCTCTGTGGGCACATGAGCCCTCACCCCAGCTCAGCTCTGCGAGGTGTGGGGCACATGTGGGAGATGTGTGCACATGTGTGTGGGAAAGCGGGGTGCATATGTGGGGGTTGTGTACATATGCATGGGGTAGGGTGCACGCGGGGAGGTTGTACGTGCATGTCGGCATTGCACATGCATGCGCGGAGCGCATGCAGGAGGGTCAGGTGCGCATGCACAGGACATACACACATTGCATTATGGGTGTGTGCACATGTGCGTGTTTTGGGCACTTGGTGCCGAAAAGGTTAGTCATCACTGGCGTAGGGTCTTTGGTTGCACTGGTTCATCTGACTTTTTTGACCTTCCCCTTCTTGAACCTTCTAGGTTTTCCTCACTCAGCGAAACCCAGCCACCATTTTGAAGAGCAAGAAAACTCAGTTGCTAGGCAACCGCCAGAGAGATCCCACATTAAGTTGGTGTGTGGAGGGGGGGAGGGGGGAAATGAGAGATGCTTCCCCTTCTTTTTTTTCTGTCCAAACCACAATCATTTCTTTGATAAAGTTTTTTTATGCCAGCTTATTAAGAAATGAGATATTATCACGAAAAAAGCCATAAGAACAAGTTCCTTTTTTTCTGAAATGGACTTTTTCATTTGTACCTTTGTAGGGTATTTTTTTTATAAAATCAATATCTTATTCCATTATCTTCTTATAAAATAATTTTGGGGTTCTAGGTGAGAAAAATTGCTTATTTCCCCTTAACATTAGGCCTTTTTATATTTTCAAGACGGAATATGAAATGCTGCTCCAAATAGGAGAAACAACTTCAACATCAGTTTTGCTTAAACCTTTACCAAAAATATTCTTTTCTGGTTAATGTGTTCAGTTTATGGGAATTTCCCCCACCCCCAATGACCTTTCTTTCACGACTGCCAACTGAGGCATTCACTACATCGTTCTTATCTGCATAACCGCTGGAACATAGATAATTACTTGTAGGGTTTTCTCTGCTTTTGTCTGAGAAAAAAAAAAAGAAGAAATGCTATAATGACGTGAGAAACCACAGGCATGCGTGTCTCGTGAAGCAAGGCCGGGGAGAAAGAGAGTTCCACAGCATAATTGTTAAGCAAAAAAAAAAAAAGGACATTGGGGAAATCAGAAATCCGGCAAAATAAATGTGGCAGAATGAAACGTAGCCTTTCACTGATCAGGGTTAGTTTGGAACAGAACAGAACAGAACAGAACAGAACAGAACAGAACAGAACAGA
>WNWU01000025.1:13676946-13697496 GCA_012654045.1 Ptyas mucosa | reverse complement strand
GGAGAAGAGAGAGAAGGGAGAGAGAGAGGAAGGAAGGAAGGAAGGAAAGGAGAAGAGAAGAGAGAGAAGGGAGAGAGCGAGGAAGGAAGGAAGGAAAGGAGAAGAGAAGAGAGAGAAGGGAGAGAGAGAGGAAGGAAGGAAGGAAGGAAGGAAAAGGGGGAGAGAGAGAGAGAGAGAGAGAGAGAGTGAGGGAGAGAGAGAGAGCTATAATTAATGAACAAATTGCACAGGAAAGATATATATCAATTCCCCTTAAAAGCAATCGGGCCATGAAACTAGAGATGTGGTTCAGAGAAGAGGGATGCTTAACAGTATAGAAATGTCTCAACGTGTGGCTTCCTGGAATAGCCATGGGGCCCCACCACTGCGAAAACCCTTCTCTCTTCTACTTCTTTGCATCTCTTCATTTGGAGATAAAAAAAATTGAAGAGGTAATCCTTGATGTTCTTTGAAACTTGGTTTAGGTCTTGAAAATCCAGCATCCAAGCTTTGCCTTGGGGCCAGAGGTAGGCAGGCAGTGCCTTGACATTTCTATATGCCTGCCAGCCACACAACAACCCTGGAGTCTGCTGTTGGTGTAAATGAATGTTCTGAATTAGCTTTAGATGTCGTCTTGTGTAGCCTGCAGTGCAGAAATCCAACCAGCACATACAGTGGTGGCCAAAATTGTGGAAACCTTTTGGGAAACGTATATTTTCTAAAACTAGCTAATAACACCACTTTTTTTTTTTTTGGAGTAGTACCATAAAATTATATATGAATGGAAAGACAATTTAATCAAGAATACAATGCAATAACTTTTAGGAAGGATTTGCTATTAGAATAGCAGTTACAGCAGAAAGAAGAAAAGTGAAACACGTAGAAAAAAACCAGATATTCAAAAATTATCACCATAGAAAAAATGAGATATGCAAAAATTATTATTATGTCAGTTCATACTTAGTTGGGTAACCTTTAGCATGAATTACGGCCTTACAATGTCTTCCCATGGAGTGAACCAAGTCTTTGAGTTCTGCAGCTGTTATCATGTGAAACCAATATTGAAGGATTGGTTCTATTAATTGGGTTTTATTGCTGGGTCGCTTCTGATTAACCATTTTGTTTAGTTGGCTCCAGGGGTGAAATGCTCCCGGTTTGGACCGGATTGCCCGATCTGGTAGTGATGGTGGCGGATGGTTTGGAGAACCGATAGCAAAAATCCCTGCGCACCCCCACCATGCCCAGCTGAGCTGCACGATCATCAGAGTCTCTTTTTTTTTACTTTTAAAAGCATTTTTTCTACAACCTCTTCTGCCAAAAAAATGCTTTTAAAAGTAAAAAAAAAAAAGCCTCTGATGATCGTGCGGCTCAGCTGGGATCGTCAGAGGCTTTTCAAAGCATTTTTTTCTGCAACCTCTTCGCCAAAGAGGTGATAAAAACTGCTTTGAAAAGCCTCTGATGATCCCAGCTGAGTTGCCTGATCGGCAGAGGCTTTTCAAAGCATTTTTTTCCAACCTCTTCGGCCGAAGAGGTTGTAGAAAAAATGCTTTGAAAAGTTAAAAAAAAAAAGTTGGCCACGCCCACCCAGTCCCATTACCCCCCACCACCAAGCCACGCCCACAGAACCAGTAGTAACAAATTTTGCATTTCACCCCTGGTTGGCTCCATAGATTTTCAATGGGGTTAAGGTCTGGGCTATTCCCAGGCCGTTCCAGCAGTGGAATATGATTATCTTGAAACTCCCCCCCCCACCCAAAAAAAAGTGGTGTTATTAGCCATCAATCCTCAAAATTACACTTTTCCAAAAAGATTTCCACAATTTTGGCTACTATTGTATACAGCTGAGATTGCACAACGCCTATCTGGGAAAGCTTGCAGTTGGAATCTCATTCTAGTCCAGAGGTGTCAAACTCAATTTCATGGAGGGCCGCATCAGGGTTGTGTTTGACCTCGAGGGGCTGGAGAGGATGTGGCCAGCTTGATGTCACTTGTGTCAGGGGTGCCTATGGTGGCCCCAGCACTCTGCCAGCGAAAATGAGCTCCCAAGCTCAGTTTTTGGCTGCGACGGCTTCCTGCAACCCTCTGCCAGCTAAAATGGCGCTTGGGAGGGCCACATGTGGCCCTCCCAAGTGCCATTTTTGCTGGCAGAGGCACCGTGGGCCAGTCCTTTGCTGTTTCCAGGGTGGCCCCGAGAGTCAGATCTAAGCACCTCATAGGCCGGCTCCGGCTCCGGCTCCCCGGCCTTGAGTTTGACACCCCATTTCTAGTCTAACAAATGATCCTCCCAATGTCTATGGCAATGTGATAGAGTGGAGGCTCAAGGAACTCCGTTCTTTCAAAGGGACACTCTGTCCCAAAGGTGCTTTTTCCATAAGGCAGTTGGACTTTCTTTTTTTCTTTGAAAACATTTCCCTTCTCATCCAAAGAAGCTTCTTCATTTCTAACCAAACTGAAGAAACTTCTTGGAGGAGAAGCAAAAGGTCTGAAAAGAAAAACAACAACAAGAAAGTCTAATTGTCTTTTAGAAAAGGTACCTTGAAAAACACTGGGATGATTGAGAATCTTCAAATTGACAAAAGGAACGGTTATGTTCCTTTCAAAATAGGCTAAACACAATTCTCTTGGAAAAATGGGATGCAGAAGACCTTTAATACTGCGTATTAAATATTATTTTTAATATTTAACGTGGTGTATTTAATTTTGTATATGTTATCAACAGAGGGATAGAATCAAGAACACATGAAGTGTCGTACTGCCTTATAAAGCCTTAGTAAGACCACCCATGGAATACTGCATCCAGTTTTGGTCACCACAATATAAAATGGATATTGAGACTCTGGAAAGAAGGCAAAGAAGATGATTAGAGGGATTAGAGGCAAGGGTGGGCTTCAAAAATTTTAGCAAGGGGTTCTCTGCCCGGTTGCTGGATGAGCGTGGCCGTGGTGGGTGTGGTCTAATCAGCCTCCTGCACCATGGTGGTGGGGGGGGGGGGAAATTTTTGCCCTCCCCAGACTCCAGAGGCTTTTTTTGAGCCTCCGGGAGGGTGAAAATGGCCTCCTCAGCTCCAGGCCCATTTCTGGCCTTCCTATTTTTCGCCCTCTCCAGCCTCAATGCGTGCCATGCACTTACCTGCATCCAAAACAGGCTGTGCGGGGACTCCTGGGATGGTAGGGGAGGGCAGGAAGACAGGAAGTAAACATTCTGGTGTTGTTTCTAGCCTAAATTTATTGCCCTGCTTACAGAAACTGCCTCTCTGGTTAACCGTTATTACATTGTAACAGCTAAGGCGAAGCGCCCATCGACGTAAGTGACATTGAGTTGGCCACGACCACACGATCACATGACCACCGAGCCACGCCCATCCAGCTGGTCATTAGGGCAGAGAACCGGTTCTTAAATTATTTGAATCCCACCACTGTTGCAGACCCCTGCCTTTGCCAAGCGAAATCTTGTCTCACTCCCAGGAAAAACGAGTCAGCAGAATCGGTGTTTGCAAACTAGCATTTGACTGCGAAAAGCTTGTGTATAATTACTTCTCAGAATGCCTCTTAACCAATATTAAAGTCTGAAAGTTGTTCACCAGAGAATGATGGATATTAAAGAAGTGACTGACAAACTTATTAGTTTTGTTTAGAAGGAAAGAGAGAGGGGGATTTTTTTTTGGCCCGCTTCAATATTTCTTTCTAATCCCTTGAGTTGTATACATTTTTTTCCATTAAAAAATTAATTATAAATCGGAAGGGGTATGCATTTACCTTTTTCCCTTCCAGTTTTTTCTCTGACAAAGGGCTGTGAAAAGAACATGACAGGTGGAATTAAGCTAGGGAAAAAAAAACGCTCCAAAAATGAGTTTTCTAGCACAATTGTTTCTGAGAATGGAAGTGTGTTTTGCAGAATTGCAGGTAGTTTCAGTCTTGCCAAAACCTCTCCAATTTTTTTATTTTTATTTTTAACCACGGCTCTGATTCACTCTAGTGAAAGAGAGCTGGCTTCAGAAATTCCCTTCCAAAGGCAAACTGAAGTGTACATGAAATTGCTCTGATGAGTCACGATACTGTTGCCCTTGTTCGATTATGAGACGGCCAAAATTTTTATGTCTGTGTGAGCATCGGTGGAAACTTTGGCTGGGCAGAATTTCCTTTTCCTTTTTATTTTGAAAAAAAATATTTTTATTTTTATTTCTTATACACAGATTGTAAATGTACATTCTCTTATCCATAATTGATCATACATATACATATTTTTTCTAATGAAAAGCATAAAAATAAGACATTTTAATAACATTTGGGGTTGCTCTTCTACCCTCTCTTTTCTCTCTTTTTACAACAAACCTTCTTCTCCTTCTACTTTCTTCCTCCTCCTCTCCTCTTCCCTACTTTCCCTTCCTCTCCCCCACTCCTCCCCTCTTTTTCCCCTTTCTTGCCTTCTCTCCTGCTCTTGTCTCCTATCCTTTTTTCCTCTCCTTCTTCTTTCTTCCATTCTTCTCTCTCCCTCTCCTCCTCTCTCCTTTCTTTCTCCTTTGTTGTGCAATATTTCCCTTATTTGGTATCTGAGCAACTCCCATTTACTAATGATATACACTTTCTTTTCAGTTTCTTTCCTATTTTATCCAATCCATCATTTCATAATTGTACATTTATATTTATAATCTTCTTTCTCCCCCCCATCCCCCTTTTCCTTTTACTCCGGTGTCATGATGATATAGATAACAAAAAGTTAAATGAGGGATAAGACAAAAAAGAAATAGAAACTCAGATGACACCAGAATTCCCTTTTCCTGTTGTTTTGGGAAATCCCTGGAGAATATCTCCTCCTTCCCCTGGAAACTTTGCAGAATCTGTCTACCCTCAGCTAGGCTCCCAAATTTGATCGATAATTTTGATAGGCAGTTTTTACGTCCTGCTTTAGGACATAATGTGTTGAATCAAGGTAAAATTAATATTTTTCTTAGATCTGATCATTCCCAAACTCTACAATACATTTATACCTATAGATAAATCCTCAGTGTAATTCTAGTCCCAATTGTAAATCTAAATTGAGAACTACTTGTATATTTATTTGCACTGTGCTCAATCTATAGGAATCATATAATAAGTATGCATGACTGATGATTAATAGGTATGCATTTTTCTAAGGCAATGTTTCTCAACCTTAGCAATTTCAAGATGTGTGAACTTCAACTCTCAGAATCTCCCAGCCTTCATGCTCTATAGATTCTGGGCATTCTCCTTTGGTGCAACCAATGGGTAATTCGTCCTGTTGATGTCAGTATTTTACTATGTAGTAAAGGTAACAATCCTGTAGATTTTCTGTATGAGCTAAGTACAAATGGGGGACTTAAATCTACAAAATAATTAAAATGTCCCTGAATTCCAGAGGAATAGAGCATTACAAAACTAATTTTTATCGTTTGGCCTTCTGTTAAGTTGACATTTGGATCAAACTGTGCCACTACAGCAGT
Source organism: Ptyas mucosa (assembly GCA_012654045.1). Lineage (NCBI taxonomy): Eukaryota > Metazoa > Chordata > Lepidosauria > Squamata > Colubridae > Ptyas > Ptyas mucosa. The sequence goes on along the minus strand of WNWU01000025.1, from coordinate 13,692,056 downwards.
CATTTTAGGAAAGACTCCCCCATGGCTGACACTTTCTTAGCAAAACTATGACATGCTAGAGAGAAATTCCCTGAAGATGGGCTCCAGCACAAAAGCTCGAAAGCTCAGAAGACGAAACTTCTGATCCAGGGGTGAAATCCAGCAGGTTCTGACAGGTTCTGGAGAACTGGTAGAGGAAATTTTGAGTAGTTCAGAGAACTGGCAAATACCACCTGTGGCTGGCCCCAGAGTGGGGTGGGAATGAAGATTTTGCGGTATTTTCCCCCTGCCATGCCTACCAAGCCACACCACACCACGCCCACAGAACCGGTAGTAAAAAATTTGGATTTCACCATTGTTCTGGTCCCTGTAACTGACCCAGATTGGCTCCTGCACTATGTGCTAAAAACATGAATTGTTCTTTAATATGTCTAAGGAAATAATAAGTAACAATACAATGGAGCCCTTAGTCTTAAATATGAAGCTTAAAACAGAACTCTTTAAAGGTAAAAGATTCCCCTCGCACATATGTGCTAGTCGTTCCTGACTCTAGGAGGTGGTGCTCATCTCCGTTTCAAAGCCGAAGAGCCAGCGTCGTCTGAAGACGTTTCCGTGGTCATGTGGCCAGCATGACTCAATGCCAAACGTGCACTGAACACTGTTACCTTCCCACCAAAGGTGGTCCCTGTTTTTCTACTTGCATTTTTTACCTGCTTTCAAAATGCTAGGTTGGCAGAAGCTGGGACAAGTAACGGGAGCTCACCCCGTTATGCGGCAGTAGGGATTCGAACTGCTGAACTGCTGACCTTTCGATCGACACGCGCAGTGTCTTAGCCACCGAGCCACCGCGTCCCCTATAACAAATAGTTTGATATACTTTGCAGTTGTTTATTAATGCCACATTTAACGTAGGATGCAAAAATTAAACAATTTCATGCTTATTAACATTGACATTTTAGAAATCATAGTTAATACTGATAAAAACATGTTTTTCTTTATTTCCAAAGGTTTATGTTAAGAGTGTTAATAATCTCTAGTCAATATTATGTAAACATAGCTGTACTGAAATAATATAACATACTAATATTTTAGAATAACTCAATTTAACAAAGCATAAGAGCAAAAGCACCATTGATTGTAACCACTTGTCCAAAAAGGCAAGGGTCTTTAGGTAAGATCTTTTCACCTCTTATTAGAAGCTACAAATGATACATCCCTCATCCTTACTACTGCTTCAGAAGTTGTGGATGTCCTATCCCTGGAGGTCTTTAAGAAGAAACTGGACCACCATTTGAAGCTGAAGCTCAAATACTTTGGCCACCAAATGAGAAGAGGGGACTCAACTGATGTTGGGGACGATGAAAGGCAAAACGAGAAGGAGAAATCAGAGGATGAGATGGCTAGACAGTGTCATCAACACAATGAACATGAATTTGGACAAACTTTGGCAGATGTCAACTCACAAAGCATCCCTGGCCTGCTCTTGTGTTGTCATAGGCAAGGGGGATGGGAAACTGATGAAATGGCATGGCAGCCAAGAACAAAGGCATATTCCAGACATATCTCTCCCAAGGCTGTTTCCCAGGGTTACCCACAGCGCCCTGAGGGGAGCGAACTCTACAACCTGCAAAATTGCTCCGTTGGCAAATGTGATTGATGCCACACCCTGGGGAGAGGGGGGAAACAGAGTGATGATTGGGGCGTCAATTACGTGAGGTCAGAGTTGGCTTCACTTGGAAAGTGCCGACATGAAGCTCCTAATAAATAACTGGATTTCTTTTGAAGCTTGGCTCGAGGCTCATGATTTAATTAGGGCATCCGTCGGAACCCTGACAGCAGACAATGGAGGATAGGAGAGCCTGGCATCTATGGGATTGCAAAGAGTTGGATATGACTTAGCAGTTGAACAACAAAAACAAAAATATAGGGTCTCCTGCTTTTGGGACCAGAAGACCTCTAAGTCCCTTCCACCTTTGTTCTCTTCTGTTCCTCATCTTTGAGGAACCCTACCCTGTCTCCTTGTCTTTCCATATTGACTGGGATCTTTATGCTTACTAAGCTGGCCTATTGTGGGGGGGTGGGGGTGGGTGGGCGGGAGGGGATTGTCCGATCAGTGAATTGTAAGCCAGCCAAAGTGACCAGAGTTCATGCATCAGGCGAAAGCATACACATCTAACCAACCCTTGGCGATTGTACAAATACAGCCACTTAATTTCAAATTGCCCTGGATCAATCATGTCCTGTGAACCATGCTGTTCTTTTGCTCTTCCAATCCATAGCTACTTCCTGAACTTTCGGCACTTCTATTTTCTCTCTCTGGGATTTAAAGTCGGGCACAATGCGGTGTCAAATGTTTTATATTAGAATCACTTAGCTGGAATGTAATGCTTTCCGCATAGCCTATGATGGGCTCACTTAGGGCCCTTTCTTTCTTTCTTTCTTTTTTTCCCCTAATCCCACCAGACCTCTATCCCTGCTTGAAATAGACAAGATGGGAAATCAATAAGAGGACAGTTTGAAAAATATGATTGTGCTCAGGGGACAGGTAGAGAAATATCATTGTGGTAGAAGGGCCCCAAGAACAGTAACTCTTCATTCTTCCTCATTATCGTGAAACCTAGAGGAAGTCAGCAGCTGGGTCACTTAACTAGAATTGATTGGCTGTGAAGAGGCCATGTTGCTGGGGGATACTGTGCTTCTCTTGTACTGAAGCTTGGTCACACTTGAATTTTATTTAACTAGACCAAGGATCATAACAGCAGAGAAACAGCTTTCCGATACGTTTAGTACATGAAAGAACCACAACTCAAAACTGGAGCTACAATGAGTGTAAGTGAGAGAGTTGTCCCAGTCAAGCGTTAATATTTGCTAGCTCCATGAGACATCCACAAACTTTTCTTTGCAACACAGAGAAGGGATTTACTAGTACCTTCCTTTGTCTCTCTCTCTCTCACACACACACAATCCAGGGGTGAAATTGAATAGGTCCTGAGAGGTTCTGGAGAACCGGTAGTGGAAATTTTGAGTAGTTTGGAGAAACAGCAAATACCACCTCTAGCTGGCCCCAGAGTGGAGTGGGAATGGGGATTTTGCAGTATCCTTCCCCTAGAGTGGGGTGGGAATGGAGATTTTGCAATATCCTTCCCCCAGGAGTGAGGTGGGAATGGAGATTTTGCCTGAGTGGCATAGGAGGCTAATGCCTCCTATTAAGGCAGCGTTTAACATCCAGCTGCCTGCAATTACTGCAAGTTCAATTCTCACCAGGCTCAAGGTTGACTCAGCCTTCCATCCTTTCTAAGGTGGGTAAAATGAGGACCCGATTTGTGGGGGCAATAAGCTGACTTTGTATAAAATATACAAAAGTATGAAGGCTATTGCTTAAGGCACTGTAAGCCGCCCTAAGTCTCTGGAGAAGGGCGGCATATAAATAATTTTTTTTTAAAAAAAATTAAATTAAATATCCTTCCCCCAGGAGTAGGGAGGGAATGGAGATTTTGCAGTATCTTTTCCCCAGGAGTGGGGAGGGAATGGAGATTTTGCAGTATCCTTCCCCTGCCATGCCTACCAAGCCATGCCCACCAAGCCACGCCATGCCCACCAAGTTCACCACGCCCACCACATCACGCCCACAGAACCGGTAGTTTAAAAAAATGGATTTCCCCACTGCCCCAATCCTATATGTTTTCATCTGAAGATGAAAGGCAAGACAAGAAATAATGGATGGAAACCAACCAAGGAGAGAAGCAATCTAGAACTAAGGAGAAATTTCCAGACAGTGAGAACAATTAACCAGTGGAACAGAAGTTGCCTCCAGAAACTGTGGGCATTCCATCACTGGAGACTTTTAAGAAGAGACTGGACAGCCACTTGTCTGGAATGGTTTAGGGTCTCCTGCTTGAGCAGGGGGTTGGACCAGAAGACCTCCAAAGTCCTTTCAACTCAGAACAGAACAGAACAGAACAGAACAGAACAGAACAGAACAGAACAGAACAGAACAGAACAGAACAGAACAGAACAACAGAGTTGAAAGGGACCTTGAAGGTCCAACTCCCTTAACAAGCAGGAGATCTTATACCATTCCAGACAAGGGGCTGTCCAGTGTCTTCTTAAAAACCTCCAGTGATGGAACACCCACAACTTCTGGAGGCAACTCCTGTTCCACTGATCAATTGTTTCTAACTGTTAGGAAATGTTTCCTTAGTTCTAAGTTGCTTCTCTGTTATTCTGTTTTCAGAATAACGAAATTCTGTTATTCTGAAAATCTGGTAAGATCTCATGCATGCATGCATGAATGAAGCTTGTGGGAATTCAGCCATACATGTGTGAGCACGCATGCACACGCACACACACACACACACACACACACACACAAATATAGACCAAATCCCACCCCTGTGACTAAACCCTGCTTGGTAACTTTCATCTCTTTATCCTGAGGAAGAATTTTTTTACTAGTTCCTTCCAGCCTTCAATATGTTTTTCCTCTCACTTCTGCATCACCTAGGATTAAAGCTGTGGAACTTTCTTCTACAAACTGCAAGTCAAATTAGCATCTTCTCTCCCTCTTTTGCTAACATTATGTAGCAGCATCACTCATTAATGGCTCCGGTTAAATTATTGTTCATAAAAGCGCACTTTTCTCTCTTTCTTAGCAGCAGGTTGTGGTCAATCCTCGGCAGTTAGGAATTAAATACCTTTCAATTTTCTTCTTCTAGGTTTTTAAGGAAACACATCAATTAGCACATATCGCCAAAGGCAGCTTCGTTGCTCCGACATCTGTTCTTTCATTATAGAGAACCCTGCAAAATGCATTATGGATAGGAAATACATCATCTGCGAAAAGTTATGCTCAGGCACCCGAGACCAAAAGAAGTTCTCCGTGCATTTACAGAAATAAGCTCCTGTTCACTCTGAGCCCACATGACTTATAGACTTTTTGAGAAGATTTTTGGTAGGGCTAAAAAATGCCCCCTTTTCTTTTTTGGAAAGCATTTCTTTCTGAACTACCAGGATGGTAGATTAGTGAAGATGTACAACTGGCGTTCAGATTCATGTCCATGCCTGGTTTTACCTTCCCCGCTTTACTGTTTTTGAAGACCTATCATCTACGCCAGCTAGCTTGGTCAATAACTTATGCCCAACATGTAGCAGAGGCTTCACGCTTGCTAGTTTCAAAGTTCTGTCATATTTGTTGCTGGAAGGAAGATTAAACAGTATTTCAGTCCAAAAGTGATTATCTCCCTGCTCCTGAGGGAAACAGAGTTGGTCTCACATATGCTTCTGTCCTGATCTTCCTACGTGAGTTGGCAAACAACGCCAGTAACACTTTTCTTCCTTGACAACCATGGTAGATTAGATGAGGAGAAGATTCTCCTTTTCATGATCTCCAAAAAAGGTCACCAAACCGGGATGGGCTGCTGGGGGTTCGCAGGGGTTCGGGAGAATCTCTAGCTAAGATTCTGTGCAGTTCGGAGAACCCCCAAATTCCACTCCTGGCTGGCCCTGCCCACCCTGCCCCTCCCCTCCCAGGAGTCCCCACGCAGCCCGTTTTGGATACAGGTAAGTGCAGGGTTCACGTGGGGGCTCGGAAAGAGTGAAAAACGGGCCTAGCGGAAGTTTGTTTCTGGCCTCCAGAAGGCCTCTGGAGCCTGGGGAGGCTGTTTTTGCCTTCCCAGAGGCTCGAGGAAAGCCTCCGGAGCCTGGGGAGGGCAAAAATGCCCTCCCCCCATCATGGTGCAGGAGGCCGGCTGGGCCACACCCACCATGGCTATACCCACCCAGCAACTGGGCAGAGAACTCCTTGCTAAAATTTTTAAAGCCCATCCCGTCACCAAATTCTATTCAACCCATCCCATGTTTAACAGCAGGGTTACCTTGAAATGTATGAACTGACTGCTTACCTTTTTAATCTTCAAGTTCATCATGTCTGATTAACTGTGAACATACTTCTCCATATCCACGCTTGATCTTATGTGATTGAAAGCTATCATTCAAGCTAATTTAATGGGCAGCTTGGCATATGTGCTGAGGTAGCAGTAGCACTTAGACTTATATACCACTTCACGGTGCTTTACAGCCCCCTCTAAGTGGTTTACAGAGTCAGCCTATTTGCCCCCAACAATCAGGGTCCTGATTTTACTGACCTTGGAAGGATGGAAGGCTGAGTCAACCTTGAGCTGGTCAGGATCGAACTCCTGGCAGTGGGCAAAGTCAGCCAGCAATATTCTAATCATTGCACCATCATGACAAGGAAGGAAGAAAGGAAGGAAGGAAGGAATGAAGGAAGGAAGGAAGAAAGGAAAGAAGCAAAGCACTTAGACTTATATACCACTTCACAGTGCTTTTACAGCCCTCTCTAAGCGGTTTACAGAGTCAGCCTGTTGCCCCCCAACAATCTGGGTCCTCATTTTACCTACCTCGGAAGGATGGAAGGCTGAGTCAACTTTGAGCCTGGTGAGATTCGAACTGCCAAATTGCAGGCAGCCAGCAATCAGCAGAAGTAGGCTGTTGTACTGCACTCTAACCACTGGGCCACCATGGCTTGAGATCCTAGATGATCACAGATACAGAGCAGAATAACAGAGTTGGAAGGTCTTCTTATTCAAACCCCTGCTCAAGCAGGAGACTATTATTCCCAACAAATGACTGTCCAGTCTCTTCTTCAAAAGTCTCCGGTAATGGGAGTTGTGGGGGCACCCACAACTTCTGAAGGTAAGTTGTTCCACCGGTTAATTGTTCTCACTGTTAGGAAATTTTTCCTTTTTTCTAGGTTGCTTCTCTTCTAGGTTAGTTTCCATCCATTGCTTCTTGTCTTGCCTTCAGGTGCTTTGGAGAATAGCTTGACTCCCTCTTCTTTGTGGAAGCCCCTCAAATATTGGAATACTCTATCATGTCACCCCTAGTCCTTCTTTTCATTAAACTAGACATATCCAATTCCTGCAACCATTCTTCATATGTTTTAGCTTCCAGCCCCCTAAATAATCTTTGTTACTCTACTCTACACTATTGTTAGAGTCTCAACATCTCCTTTATATTGCAGTGACCAAAATAGGATGCAGTATTCAAGTGTGAGCTTATCAAAGTGGTATTGACACTTCATTTGATCTTGATTCTATCCCTCTGTTAATGCAGCCTAGGATTGCATTGGCTTTTCGGGTGCTGCCACACACTGTTGGCTCATATTTAAGCAATTGTCCACTAAGACTCCAAGATCCCTCTCGCAGTTACTGCTACTGAGCCAGGTTTCACCTGATCTGTACCTGCACATTTGGTTTTTCTTGCCTAAGTATAAAACATTGAACAATCCCGGAAGAACAGTTGATGGGGAGAAATACAGACAGAAAAAAATTGGGAAAAACGTTAATGACTGCAAAATCTCAGAGAGGGGCTTTGGGGATGGAGTGGGGAGTAATGTTGTGGTCCGCCCGCAGCCTGAAGAGCTGGCAGTGGAGTCAGACAGCGATGAGGTTGAGGAAGAACATGGGCCAGTCCTGGAGGCTGGGGAAGGCCTGGATGAGGGCTCTGCGTCAGAGGCAGAGATGGGGCCAGGGCCATTGGGGAGTGATGTGCGGACTCTGGAGCCTCCAGAGGCTGACAGTAGAGAGGCAGAGGAACAGGAGGAGCCTGTTCCTAGTGCACGCATGAGAAGAGCTGCCAGAAGGCAGGAGCAGCTAAAGCAAAGAGGATGAGTCGGGAGTAGGACCAAGAGATGGTTGGCCTCTCCCATAAGGCTTATAAGACCAGCAACGGCTTTTGGCCTCTTTGCCGGAAAACAACATTGAGAGATTTGCTTCTTGTTTCACTGTATTCATTTCTTGTCGGCGTCTTCTGCTTCTGAACGTTTGCCAAGAAAAGCCTTTTGCAGTTTGCCTAATTATCCCAAGGTCGGTGATAAACTGAGGAATGGTGTGTTGAAGAATTTGCTTTAATTTAGTTTGGACTATGCTGAGAATGAGTTAATTCTCAGCTGTTCTAATAAAGTCTGTTTGTTTTCGAACTGTTTGTATTTAATACTAACTACTTGGGCTTGGGTCACAAGAAGTAGTTAAAATTTTTAATTCACCAGCATTGCAAAATTCTGGCCAGACGTTGACCCTTGAAAACCAATGCTACAGTGATTGTGATGCTGTCAGGCAGGGGTGAAATCCAGCAAGTTCTGACAGGTTCTGGAGAATCAGTAGTGGAAATTTTGAGTAGTTTGGAGAACCAGTAGCAGAAATTTTGAGTAGTTCAAAGAATCAGCAAATGCCACCTCTGGCTGGCCCCAGAGTGAGGTGGGAATGGAGATTCTGCAGTATCCTTCCTCTGCCATGCCCACCAAGCCACGCCCACCAAGCCATGCTCACAGAACCGGTAGTAAAAAAAAAAATTGAATTTCACCACTGCTGTCAGGTGAAAAATCCAATTATTAGGCTGCCATTTAATGGAAAGCATTCCAATTTTTTTTAAAAAAAAATACAGTATTGTCTAACATACAGAAGAGTTTTACATATATAATCATAAAAAGGAGGAAAGAGAAAGGGGAATGGATATGAGGATGGACAGAAAAATGAAGATATGTAGGTAGCCGTAGATTCTTTGTTTAATCTGTCATCTTGCCCAAGTTGCTAAAATATGATCCTTTTGTTCCTAAGCAGACTCTTATCCAATGGTATAAACTTTCAGAATTGAAAGTTTAGGCCGGTTGTTTGCCTGGGATAATATGAAGCTTTCTTTTCCCATCAAGAATAATTCATGCCCCATCAACAGAAAATTGACTTTTTAATACAGCAAAATAACTTACTGTAGGGGGTCCAAGACAGCTAATGCAGTTAGAGGCCCAATTCCTTAGATATTAATGTCAGTGTACATTAAAGTGACTAAGTGTCTAAAACAGTTTTGCCTCACGCGAGAAGAGTTTGAAAAGAAAGCCTCTTGGGCTTCGGCCTTCACCACACAAGAACCATCTGAGAAAGGCTGGACAAAAGAAAAAAGGAGCCATGTTTCAAAAAAAGAGGGAGAAAGAGGCAGTTTATTGTTTTCTATCCTGATTTTTCAGTCGTGCATGGATTGTGACAAAACCAGGGGTGATATCCAGCAGGTTCTGACAGGTTCTGGAGAACTGGTAGTGGAAATTTTGAGTAGTTCGGAGAAAAGGCAAATACCTCTTCTGGCTGGCCCCAGAGTGAGGTGGGAATGGGGACTCTGCAGTATCCTTCCCCTGGAGTGGGGTGGGAATGAAGATTTTGCAATATCCTTCCCCCAGGAGTGGGGAGGGGGATGGGTGTTAGATTGGTGCAGGGAAAGGAGACGCAACTCAGCTGCAGTCCGTTCAGCACTTTATTTAAGTAGAAAAAAACTGCCGGCTGTACTGCCGAAGCCGCCTTTTATGCTGCTCCGGCAAGCCAGCCGGCCAATGACAGTTATTCAAAACGGTGGAATCAGCCAATCCCCCGGCGGATGTCCTTATAAGGACATAACACCCCTCCCCTCTTAGTTCTTAGTCCATCAATCCAAGACCCACGTGGGTTACATAGTCGTGCAGGTAGGCGGGACGGTTAATGGTCCTCCCTGACCTGTGCGGTTCAGTCGTCTCATTGACACTGCTCCGGACGGGTCAAGCTCCTGTGTTCCCCCATCCTTGTGGCGGATCACCTCGGGACTCGGCCGTTGAGTGTGTGGGGCCTCACCTAGCGCCTCCGGCTGGATTCATGAAGTCCCTCTGCGGTCGGACTGGACAGCTGAATCTTGGTAGGAACCTCGGTCTTTTCCCCTTCTCTTTGCCTCTCTCTCGGGGTCTCTCCCTGTCGTTGGTGGTGCGGCTCCCCCACGGTTGAGCCCCCATATGTCTTTGTTGTGGTCTCTGGCCAGCCTCGCAGGGGTGGTGCTGGCCTACCCTGTCGGGGTCGAGTAGTCCTCCCCCACAGGGGTGGCATAGGTCTCCCTGGCTGGAGTGGCATTGAGATCTATTGTCAGTGTGGTGTGAATCCAGGTGGTACTGGCCTACTCTGTCGGGGTGGAGTAGGCCTCCCCCGCAGGGGTGGTGTAGGTCTCCTGGCTAGGGAGGCATTGAGACTCGTTGCTGATGAGGTGGAAGTCCCCCTCGCCAGGGGGTCAGATGCCTACTTTGCCCAGTGAGTGAAGGCTGGCCGAGTCAGGTTGTCCCCGGTCTACTTGGTCATCATTGCAGTCCCCATTCCTGTGGAATCGTCGGCCAGTATTGTTGGCGGGATGATGGTTTGTCTGGTCGGATGGTCGCTGGTCTACCCTGCCTGCCGCGCTGTGGTGGAGGTGGCCCGGCGAGCTGGGTTGACGCCGGCCTACCTCGTCGGGGTTATGCAGGCCTACCTCATCGGGGTGATGCAGGTCTACCTCGTCGGGGTGGTTTTCTTCGACTTCCCTCCACCTTTTCCAGAGTTGGTCAATGTGCCGCCTGCAGGTCTGTCCGTCATCCAGCTCCACTTTGTATGACCTTGGACCGGTCACTCTTCTGATGTGGTCTTTAATCCATTTCGGAGGGGCCTGGAAATTCAATGCAAAAACCAGGTCTCCGCTTGCGAAGCTCCTAGGCGGCTGGGAGTCGTTCGGCTTGTCTTTTGGGTTGTATTGGGGAATAAGCCGATCTCGTGGTGATCGCAGCCTTCTCACCATCAGGAGTTCTGCTGGGGTCCTCTTGGTGGTCGAGTGGGATGTAATATGTTGGGCGAACAGGAATTTGTCAATTTTTTCCTGCCAGCCCAGTGTGTCCATTTTGGTGAGCGTGTCCTTGGTTAGCCTCACCATTTTCTCTGCTTGCCCGTTTCTGCCAGTCTGTACGGGGCGATGAGGGCATGCCTGATGCCCTGTTCCGCCAGGAAATCCTCCATTGTCTTGGAAGTTAGTTGCGGGCCGTTGTCTGACACCAGGATGTCCAGCAGGCCGTGCATGGCGAACAGACGGTGGAGTGCCTTGATGGTGGCTTCTGATGTGGTGGTGGTCATTGTGATTACCTCCAACCACTTTGAGAAGGCGTCGACCACAATGAGAAGGAACTTCCCAACCACTGGCCCCGCGAAGTCGATATGTATTCTTGACCATGGGCTGCTGGGTTGTTCCCACTCTGTCGGCTGGGCTTGCGGGGGCGCTGGTCTTGTCGCTTGGCACGGGTCACATCTGGCAATCCAAGCCTCGATATCTTTGTCTAGCATTGGTCACCAGACGTAACTCCGAGCCAGCGCCTTCATCCTCACGATCCCGGGATGGCCGCTGTGCAGGGTTTCCAATGTTCTTTTTTGCAGGGAGTGAGGAATCACCACACTGTCACCCCAGAGAAGGCAACCTTTCATAGCGGACAGTTCTTGTTGCCTTCGCACAAATGGGATAAATTCTTCTCCCATTCCCTCATTGGGCCAGCCCCTCAATGTCCAGGAAAGTACTTGTTTCAGGATTTTGTCCCTCTGGATGTGACTGGCCACTATGGTCGATGATACTGGGCATCGCTGGTCTTCATCAATGTGGTAAAGCCAGAGAGTGGGTGCCAGGTCTACCACTGGTTCTTTTATGCCTGCTGAGGGCATCGGCGTTGCAGATGCTCTTTCTGGGTCTATGGACTAAATTGTAGGAATACCCGGAAAGGAAGATGGCCCAGCGTGTCTCCCGCCAATAAACCCAGCAATGGCTTGTGGTCAGTGATGATGGTAAAAGTCCGTCCATACATGTATTCGTGGAACTGCTACAATAGCTAGAGCTTCTTTGTCCAATTGACTGTAGTTCCGCTCTGCTGGAGACATGGTCTTTGAGAAAAATGCGATGGGGGCTTTAGACCCATTGGGTAGCGGATGGCTGAGTACAGCCCCCACTCCGTATGGTGAAGCATCGCAGGTCAGGATCAGGGGAAGTGACTCATGGTACTGCATGTGGACACTGTCTGATGAGAGGAGTTGCTTGATTTTTCAGAAAGCTGTCTCTTCCTCTTCCCCCCACTTCCCTAAGAGTCAATGGAGTGGCTCAGCAATGGTGGCTTTCTGTTGTAAGAAGACACTATAAAAATTCAGTAGTCCCAAGAAAGTTTGAAGCTCTGTTTTCATTTTGGGGGCAGGAGCTTCATGAATTGCCTTAACTTTGCTTTTGGTGGGGTGGATGCCTTTGCTATCAATTAAATAGCCCAGGAACTCGACCTCCTGGACTCCAATGACACACTTGTCCCGTTTGACTCTTAGGCCCTTTGCCTGGAACCTCTGCAGGGCAAGCCTGAATCGTTCCATTAGTTGGGCTTCGGAATCTCCAGAGATTAGCACATCATCGAAGTATGGCACCACCCCAGGAATGCCTTGTAGAAGGCATTCCATCATAGATTGAAATATGCCCGGGGCAGCGCTGACTCCAAATTGGAGATGGTTACATTTAAAGGCACCCCTATGTGTGACAATGGTTTGTGCCTCCACAGTCTTTTCATCTACTGGCAGTTGCTGGTAAGCCTGGGCCAGGTCCAGTTTCACGAATATGGTCCCGCTGCCAAGTGAGTGCAACAGATGTTGCACCACTGGCACGGGATATGCGCTCTGCTGAAGTGCCTTATTAATGGTACACTTATAATCAGCACAGATGCGCACAGATCCATCATGCTTCATGGGGGTCACGATGGGGGTCTCCCATGCCGCATGATCAATCGGTTCCGGAATGCCCTGGGTGATTAATTTGTCCAGCTGCACATCCACTTTAGGCCTGAGGGCAAAGGGAACTCTGCGGGGCTTAAGTCTAATTGGAACAATTGTGGGGTCTAAATTGAAAGTAATGGGTTTCCCCAGAAATTTACCTAAACTCCCGTCGAAGACGTCCCTGAAGTCATCTAGGAGCTGGTCGAGTGAATTTTGCCGAATTTAGTTGATGCTGCCAATGGTGAGCCCTAGTGGCCTGAATCACTCCACTCCTAGAAGGGTCAGACGGGTCTCCTTCACAACAGCTATGGGCAGGTCCCCTGCGAAGTCTTTGAACTGGATGTTGATTCTGGTCCTTCCCAAGACTCCGATGGCATGCCACCCAAAATCCACCAATCTTGCTGGGAGCAGTTCAAGTTGCCTTTTAGACAGTTCCGGCTTGAGTTGAAAGAGATGAAGGGAGGGAGAGAGAGGGGAAGAAAAAAGAAGGAAGGGAGGAAAAAACAAAGGAATAAAAAAGAAAGAAAGAAAGAGAAGGAGAGAGGGAGGAAGAAAAAAGAAGGAAGGAAAGAAGGGAAAGAAGGGAAAGAAAAAAGAACAAAAGAAAGAAAGAGGAAGAGGAAGGGAGGGAGGAAGAAAAAAGACAGAAGGGAGGCAAGAAGGAATGAATGAAGGAAAAAGAAAGAAAGAGGGAGGGAGGGAGGAAGAAAAAAGAAGGAAGGAAAGAAGGGAAAGAAGAAAGAAAGAAAAAGAAAGAAAGAGGGGGAGGGAGGGAGGGAGGGAGGAAGAAAAAAGATAGAAGGGAGGCAAGAAGGAAGGAAGGAAAAAGAAAGAAAGGGAGGGAGGAAGAAAAGGAAGGAAAAGAAAGAAAGGAAGAAAGGAGGAAAGAAAAGAAGGGAGGGAGGGATAGATATTGGCCTAAGAAACAACTACAATACAATCAGTGGGTAATTTCCCGTCAATAGAGGCCAACGAGGAAGCCCACATTCTCTTTTTTTTTATAACAAACTTTATTAAATTTACAAACATACATTAAAAACAAATAAAACCATAATAAAAATGTTCATATACATAAAGCGTATCTTATGTTTAGATATTCATTCCTATTCTATTACATTTCTATATGTGGAATGTGGAAGCCCACATTCTCAAATGCTTCTCCGATCCCCCTAATTTCTGCCCCGTTATTTCACAAACCCCAATTCATGGCTCTGCTCTGCGATGAGGTATTTCTTCCTCCTCTTCCTCCACCACCACCACCACCACAAAAGTGCCACATTTCAGTCTTATTTTGAATTCATGCCCTTCCTTCATTAATTGGAATTTAAATACAATCCTGGGTTCCTAGAGATGGCATAAATATGCCACAAAGGAACTAGATTAGGAGCAACTTTACTCAGCTGAGAATTACCAGGGGAAATTCAGATTGTAATTTGACATCGCCTGCCACAAAGTCTTAATTTTTAGACTTGGATAATAAGGCTCCAGAACGCTAATCCCTAGTCCACTGGGGCAAGAACAGACTTTGTTTATATACCCTTTTTAAAAAATACCAGCTGTTCTATTAAAATCCTTAAGGTGGTTTATGGCAAGGGAAATTGTATTTCTTTAAAAAAAAAAATCTTAAGGTAACAGAAATATAAAAGTAAGCAAGGATCAAACATTTCAATATGTAATTACTAGAGAAGTTTTAAAAATCATCAGAGGGGTAAGGCAAGCTTTTCCTTGAGAAGGAAATGTCTCTGCATATAATAAACCAAGACTTGAAAAAGAAGAGGCAAAAATGCAACTTCATAAGGACAGGAATTTGTCCCCAAGGAACAAATACAAATGGAGGGATTGTCAAAAACTGCTGTTCTAACTTCCAAGGAGGGTTAGGGGATCATTCCACGAAGTGCTGGTGAAAAAGAGCAACATACATCTCACGGCTATAAATGCCCCAGACTGGAAATGGTATTGGAAATCGATGGCTATAGAAATAGAAATAGAATAACAGAGTTGGAAGGGACCTTGGAGGTTTTCTAGTCCAACCCCCTGCTTAGGCAGGAAACCCTACACCACTTCAGACAAATGGTTATCCAACTTCTTCTTAAAAATTTCCAGTGTTGGAGCATTCACAACTTCTGGAGGCAAGTTGTTCCAGTTTCATTGTTCTAACTGTCAGGAAATTTCTCCTTAGTTCTAGGTTGCTTCTCTCCTTGATTAGTTTCCACCCGTTGCTTCTTGTCCTGCCCTCAGCGGCTTTGGAGAATAGCTTGACTCCCTCTTCTTTGTGGCAGCCCCTAAGATATGGGAACACTGCTATCATGTCTCCCCTGGTCCTTCACTTCATCAAACTAGACATACCCAGTTCCTGCAGCCATTCTTCATATGTTTTAGCCTCCAGTCCCCTAATCATCCTTGTTGCTCTTCTCTGCACTCTTTCTAGAGTCTCCATATCTTTTTTACATTGTGGCGATCAAAAGTGGGTGCCATATTCCAAGTGTGGCCTTACCAAGGCATTATAAAGTGGTATTA
>WNWU01000025.1:13665746-13676936 GCA_012654045.1 Ptyas mucosa | reverse complement strand
GAGGGATCTTGGAGTCCTAGTGGACAACCATTTAGATATGAGCCAGCAGTGTGCAGCAGCTGTCAAAAAAGCCAACACAGTTCTGGGCTGCATAAACAGAGTGATAGAATCAAGATCACGTGAAGTGTTAATACTTCTTTACAATGCTTTGGTAAGGGCACACTTGGAATACTGTATCCAATTTTGGTCACCATGATAGAAAAAAAATGTTGCGATTCTAGAAAGAGTGCAGAGAAGAGCAAACAAGATGATTAGGGGACTGGAGGCTAAAACATAGGAAGAATGGTTGGAGGAATTGGGGATGCCTAGTCTAGAGAAAAGAAGGACTGGGGTGACAGCATAGCAGCGTTCCAGAATTTGAGGGGCTGCCACAAAAAAGAGGGGGTCAAACTATTTTCCAAAGCACCAGAAGGCAAGACAAAAAAAACAATGGATGGAAACTAACCAAGAAGAGAAGCTATCTCAAACTAAGAAAAAATTTCCTAACAGTGAGAACAATCAACCAGTGGAATGGCTTGTCTTCAGAAGTTGAGGGTTCTCCATCACTGGAGGTTTTCAAAGAGACTGGACAGCCATTTGTCTGGAATGGTGTAGGATCTCCTGCTTGAAAGGGGGCTGGACTAGAAGACCTCAAAGGTCCCTTCCAACTCTGTTATTCTAATATTTGTCACATAGACACATGCCTATTCAGTGAAGAAGACTTAACCAAGAACTGCCTTTATAACTCAAGGAATATGTTTTTCAAGAAGACATAAAATACTCTCAAATTCCTTTTTGGGGAATCATTACATGCCTCTTTGTCTCGGTCTTAAAAGCTGTTCCCATTACAGCTCTCTAATCCAAATCCAAGGAATTGCTTGAATATTCCCCATCGAAAGAGCCCTAAACATAGCCTGAAAATTATGATATAATTGATTTGTTGTAGCACAAGCAGGCCAAAACTAATCTCCAAAAGCAATTTACAAGTCCTTGAACTGATCTGAAGAAATAAGAAACGATTCAACATAAGAACGAAAAAGGACTGTCGCAGAGAAGAGAGGGTCAACCTATTCTCCAAAGCAGCTGAGGGCAGGAAAAGAAATAATGGATAGAAAATGATCAAGGAGAGATCCAACCTAGAACCAACCAAGAAGAAATTTCCTGATAATTAGAACAATTAATCAATGGAACAGCTTGCCTCTCAGAGTTGAGGGTGCTTCATCGCTGGAGGTATCTCTATGGCAGGGATCGGCAACTTTAAACACTCAAAGAGCCACAAAGGTCCTAACCGGAAGCCCCCTCCCCCATTCAATTATGGAGCCAACTGGAAGTCCGGTTCCCTCACCATAAGGTCTCCTCCTAGCGTGGTGTCCTTTTTTCCTCTACCTACCTTAACCAAAAGCCCTATCAATTGTGGATCTGACCAGCATCAGGGAGCCGCAGCAGAGGGATGAAAGAGCCACATGCGGCTCCAGAGCCGTGGGTTGCTGACACCTTCTCTATGGAGATTCTCAGTCATTCAGGTCATAGTTATGCCAAAGGTAACTGGACTTTCCTTCTTCTTTTTTTTCTTCTCATCCAAAAAAGCTTCTTCAGTTCTAACTGTTCTAACTTCAGTTCTCTTTATCGCTAGAGGTTTCCAAGACAGCCATTCCACCTGGATGGTATTAGGCAGTGATGGCGAACCAAGTGCTGAAAAGGGAGCGTGTGTGCCCGTGCATCTGGGCCGCAACCTGGAAGAGGAGCTGCCCAGGGCGCATGTACACGTCCGAAAATGAACTTCCAGTTCCAGCTACTAAACTTCCGGTTTCAGCTACTGAACTTCCGGTTTCAGCCAGCTACTCTTCTCAGTTTTTGGCATGCATGCGCACATGACAATCAGCTGGCCAGCGCACATGCTCATGCAAGAAAATGGAAGACCAGCTAGAAGATCTTCTAGTTTCCGGCACTGCCACACACAAAAAGGCCAGCTAATCATTGTACACACATACATGCCAGAAACCCAGAAGAGGAATGGGCGATGTTGTGCGTGCCAGGTGACATGGCTCCATGTGCCACTTCGGGCACGCATGCCATAGGTTCACCATCACGTGTATAAGGTCTCCTGACATGAGCGGGGGATTGGAGAAGAAGACTACCAAGGTCTCTTCCAGCCCAATGATTCCATGAGTCAACAGCTTGGTAACATTCCACGCTTTGTAACTGCCTCCTGATTCCTGACTGCCTTTTGTCATAAGAATGGATGCCAGTTTGTTCACATTAGTCCAGTTCTTGGCAGCATGATTTTGTCCTAAAGCCCTAAACATCTGTCAGTCTTTGTCTGATCCTTTGGACTCCCTGCGAGAAGAGACATATATAGAAGCTGGAAGATTCAGTCTGCAAGATTGTTAAGTCGATACCTTCAAGATAACTGTGCACGCTCAGGATGCAGAGTATTTTCCACATATTTGGATCAAAGCCTCTTCTATTCATTGCATGGGAGGAAGAGTTTAATTAATGGTTTGTGAAACTGTCTAATTACTCAGTATATATACATGCAGAGGTGATGCACCTGGCTGTGTAGCATCACAATGACCCATAAATTCGCAGCTGGCTTCTGGCTGGGAGATATGTTTCCCCAAGGAAAGCCAATATGCATACCAAGATAGAGGAGGGTTTTGAAGACTGAATGTAAGAAAATAATGAAGGAAGAAGAATATAACAGAAAAAGAACATGAGAACACACTTGGAATACTGCATCCAGTCCTGGTCACCATGATACAAACAAGGATAGGATAGGATAGGATAGGATAGGATAGGATAGGGTAGGGTAGGGTAGGGTAGGGTAGGGTAGAGTACAGTAGAGTAGAACAGAACAGAACAGAACAGAACAGAACAGAACAGAACAGAACAGAACAGAATAGAATTCTTTATTGGCCAAGTGTGATTGGACACACAAGGAATTTATCTTCGGTGCATAGGCTCTCAGTGTACATAAAAATACATTCATCAAAAATCATAAGATACAACACTTAGTGATAGTCATAGGATAGTAAATAAGCAATCAAATCATACTAGGAACCTAAATAAAACAATATCAATCATAAAGATACAAGCAACAAGGTTATAGTCATAAGTGGGAGGAGATAGGTAATAGGAAGGATGAGAAGAATAATAGTAATACAGCCTTAGTAAATAGTTTGACGGTGTTGTGGGAATTAGTTGTTTAGCAGAGTGAGGGCATGCGGGGGAAAAAACTGTCCTTGTGTCTAGTTGTTCTGGTGTGCGTTGCTAACAAAGATGATTAAGGGACTGGAGGCTACACCGTACAATGAATGAGATATGTCTAATCTAATGAAAATAAAAGGACCAGGGTTGACATGATAGCGGTCTTCCAATATTTGAAGGGCTGTGACAGAGAAGAGGAAGCCTACCTATTCTCCAAAGCACCAGAGGGTGGCTTATGATGTGACAAGATGGAAGATCTCTAAAAGAGATCCAACCTAGAACTAAGGAGAAATGCACTGATAATTACAACAATTAACTAGTGGGATGGCTTGTCTTCAGAAGTTGTGGATGCTTCATGGAGATTTTGAAGAAGAGATTGGATAGCCATTTGTCTGGAATGGTATAGGCAGAGTTGAAATGTAAAATTTGTTACTACTGGTTCTGTGGGCATGGCTTGGTGGTAGTGGGGGTAATGTGACCTGATGGGCATGGCCAACTTTTTTTTTTTAAACTTTTAAAACCATTTTTTCTACAACCTCTGAAGATTATTTGCGCAGTTCCGGGATCAGCTCATAACGAAGACCATTTCAAAAAACTCCATTCTCAGTCCCCCCAAAAAAGAAAGAAAGAAAAGATCATCAGTCTTTCCTTCTCTGGTGGCGGGAGTTGAATTTGATTTTCTTTCCTCACAAACTGAAGGAAAATGGCTGAAAGAAACTGCAAAGGAAATCTTCAGGGTTCCTAATTTGTGTGAATGTGTGTGTGAAACAGTGGTGGGTTTCAAAAATTTTTACGACTGGTTCTATGGGTGTGGGTTGGTGGGCGTGGTTTGGTGGGTGTGGCAGGGGAAGGATAATATAAAATCTCCATTCCCTCTCCAATCCAGGGCAAGGTTACTGCAAAATCCCCATTTCCTCCCGATTAGCTGGGACTTGGGAGGCAGAGAATAGATGGGGGCAGGGCCGGTCAGAGGTGGTATTTACTGGTTCTCCGAACTACTCAAAATTTCTGCTAATGGTTCTCCAGAACTGGTCAGAACGTGCTGAAACTCACCTCTGGTTGAAACTACTGGTACGGGCAAACCGGTCCGAACCGGCAGCAGCCCACCTCTGGCTTCTCACATGCTACATTTCATGGAAATGTCACTTTGCTGATGCATTAGATCACAGGTCTTCAAACTTGGCAGCTTGAAGACTTGTGGATTTCATCTCCCAGAATTCTCCAGCCAGCTATGCTGTCCACAAGTCCACAAGTCTTCAAGCTGGCAAGTTTGAAGAGCTCTGCATTAGAGTGTGTCTCCAGCCATTGTTTGGTGTGATGACAAGAAATCCCTTCTGGAGGAGAACAGATCGAGATCGGCTGCCTTGAATCATTCAGCTGAAATGAAGCATGTGGTTTATGTTAATAATTGAGAGGGAGGAGCCCTTTTAAGATTTTTTAAAATTTCATTGCGATACCCACCTACAAAAAAAACCCCACATTAATCCTAGGAGGAAAAACAACAACAACGAAACAACAAGCCATGAGCAAAAGTAAAAAAAAACCCCAGAACATAATTAATAATGAACAACAACAAATAAAAATGGGGAAAAAAATCTATCATCTAGACATGTCAGCAGCATATCAAATATTAAACAATATATGAAAAATTCAACGTAGAAAAAAACTCTAATCTTATAGAATATCATAACATACGTGTCAAAGAGAAATAGATTGCATTATTTTTTTTGATTAGTGGGGGGGAAATGGCTTTTTCTAAAATGGGTAAATTGCACATGTATTGTATTCCATCCTTTTTTTAACGTTCAGAATAATGCTGCTTTTCCAATTTCTCAAAATAATTCTTTCAGCAAGTCCTCATGGACAATTTAAGAAAAGTTCCTTAAAAAAAAAATCCCAGTCAGATTATACATATTTGGAACATAATTCAACATAACATGAACATAGAATAACAGACTTGGAAGGGACCTCAGAGGTCTTCTAGTCCAACCACCTGCTCGAGTAGGGGTCAGCAACCTGTGGCTCTGGAGCTGCATGTGGCTCTTTCACCCCTCTGCTGCGGCTCCCTGACACTCAAAATATGTGTCAGAACTGCCAATCTGCGACACCTGCTGGCACATGATTTATTGAGCTTTTCAACCCCCGGTAGGCCAACCATAGATAAATCCAAGAAAAGAAAAGTTTCAGAAGAAAACAGAACGTTTAATTCAACTACATATGCTAGTTTTGTGGCTGCTTAAGAAATAGTCAGGCATGGGAAGGGTTTTGTGCAGTGGTGGGATTCAAATAATTTAACAACCGGTTCTCTGCCCTAATGATTTCTTCTAACAACCAGTTCACCAAACTGTTCGGAAAGTTAACAACCACTTCTCCCGAAGTGGTGTGAACTGGCTGAATCCCACCACTGGTTTTGTGGCTCCTGGTGTTTTCTTTTCTGTGGGAAATGGGTCCAAATGGCTCTTTGAGTGTTTAAGGTTGCTGACCCCTGCCCTATACCATTCCAGACGAGTAGCTGTCCAGTCTCTTCTTGAAAACCTCCAGTGATGGAGCACCCACTACTTCTGAAGACAAGTCCACTGGCTGATTGCTCTCACCATTAGGAAACTTCTCATTAGTTCTAGGTCAGTGATGGCTAACCTTTTTGCCATCGCGTGCCAAAAGCGGGGGGAATGTGGGGCGGTCACGCACCCGCGTGCCCACACCATTTAATGTTTCCCCGCCCCCGCATATGCGTGCTCCCCCCGCTTTTGGCACGCAACGACAAAAAGGTTACCAGTGGGCCCAGTAGGCCTGTTTTTCACCCTCCCCAGGCTCCAGAGGCTTTCTTGGAGCCTGGGGAGGGCAAAACCAGCCTTCCCCACCCCCCCCTGGAGGCCCTCTGGAAGCCAGAAACAGCCCGTTTCCTGACTTCCGGTGGGCCCGGAAGACCTGAAAATCAGCTGGCCGGTGCATGCATGTGTGCTGGAGCTGAGCTAGGGCAACGCTCGCGTGCCCACAGATATGGCTCTGCGTGCCACCTGTGGCACCCGTGCCATAGGTTCGCCATCACGGTTCTAGGTTGATTCTCTCCTTGATTAGTTTCCCTTTAAAATTTCTTTAAAGGCTTCTTTTTTACATCGAAGTATTATTCCAAAAAGTCCCCAATGAGGTTGGATTTCATCTTGTCAGTTGATGAGAGCATTCAGCTTATTCACTGAAATAAGAAAGTCAAATTCATATTATTCCCTTCCACTGGGACTGTATTCACGAAACATAACCCAAAACTTACCCAAAGAATGATAATAATAATAAAAAAACCAATAATAAAGGGTAGATCTGCCATGCACAAACCAATCTCTTTCCAAACAATATTAATTATTCAGAATAAATATTGACCAATGTGAAAAGTATTGACTGGTGAAGGTGTGTAAGTGAATGCAGTGAATTCCATTTCCAGAAAGTGTACATTCAATACATCTTGAGAACCAGCTGTTGCCAAGTCCTTGAGATTTCTCTGGCAAGACAGGAGAAAAATCCATGCGTCACGGTTCTAAGTAACACCCCGAATGAAAGAAAACACCGAGACTTGAGTTTCCTCCTAGTTCCATTTTATTAGAAATGTCATATTGGCACATCTGAGGGAACCCGAATCTGAAAGCTTCCAGGGTTTCCCCACCCAAAGGAAAATTCAAGTCCCTTCCCAGCACCCATATGTCCATCACATGGCCCAATCCAAACACCGTCCCAACTGGAGATGCCTCCCAGTTCCAGTCCTCCAAGATGTCCTTGACTTTCTGAGAAAGGAATGTTATTAAGACTATATATCACCCCAGCTCCATATAATCCCCCCTCCCCAGTTTCCCATAGTAGTAAATATGGCAGGCCTGAAGGCCCAATGCAAAAGATGGCTTCCAGGCCATGTAAGCAATGAATGAATGTTTTAACAGTTCTATCAGCTCAACCTCTTTTCCTTTTTCTTCCAGCCATGCCCTCACGTTCACAAGTAGCAGAGGACGAATATTCTGAAAGATTTACCTTTCCAGAGGTTCCTTTGGCTCTACAGTTGTAGTTCAGACCCAGACTCACTTCTGAATATACTGTCAATGAAAAACCATAAATATCTTCTACTATACAGGACCAAACTTTCAGTCTAAGAAAAAGTACAGAATGGCTCCGTCACCAGGAAAAAAAAATCAATTTTAATTAGGAAGACAATTATATTCCCCCACCCCACCCCATAGGTAGCAAAGGTCTCAATGATTTATCTCCAAGGGATGCTGAAATAATCCTGCCTCTGAGCATTTTTACCACGTGGGCACATTGGAGTTGTATTTCAGGTCTTGGGGGATGGGTGGGTTTATGGTCCCTTGAGGTATCATCAGCAATACAATCAATGGAACATGATAATCCTGTTCCTCGGCATTGGTAGTTTATGATCCTGCAATTTTCATCATTGAAAAATGGGTTCTATTTACATTTGATTGTTGGAGCACAGACGTACGTACATTTTAGTGTATGTAGAATTCATTTTCAAATTCACATCATACAGTAACATTTGCAGGTATTGCCGTTTTCATCACATTATAAAAAAAAGATGTTGAGATTCTGGAAAAAGTGCAAAGAAGAGCAACTAATTAAAGGCTTGGAGACTAAAAGGTATGAAGAATGGTTTGCAGGATATGGGTTTGGCTAGTCTAGAGAAAGGGACGTGGTGGCTCAGTGGCTAAGACGCTGAGCTTGTCGATCAGAAGGTCAGCAGTTCAGCGGTTCGAATCCCTAGCACCGCGTGATGGAGTGAGTTCCCATTCCTTGTCCCAGCTTCTGCCAACCTAGCAGTTCGAAAGCATGTAAAAAATGCAAGTAGAAAAATAGGGACCACCTTTGGTGGGAAGGTAACAGCGTTCCATGCTCCTTCGGCATTGAGTCATGCCAGCCACATGACCACAGAAATGTCTTTAGACAGCGCTGGCTCCTCGGCTTAGTAACGGAGAAGAGCACTGCCCCCTAGAACCGGAAACGACTAGCACGCATGTGCGGGGGAACCTTTACCTTTACCTTAGTCTAGAGAAAAAAAGGACTGGGGGTCATGATAGCAGTATTCCAGTATTTGAGGGGCTGCAACAAAGAGGAGGGGGTCAATTTATTTTCCAAAGCATCAAAAGCCAGGACAACAAACAATGGATGGAAACTAATCAAGGTGAGAAGCAATCATGCAGATCTATATGACTGTTTAAATATACAACTTTCCATACGACTGTCCATTGCAATCTTTTGGGTTTTTAATCTGAGTTTAATCTAACAAGCATGAAATTATTTTCTATAATTTCTCTTCTTCCTGATTGTGGTGGTGGGAAACATTTGATCTACTAATTCAAAACTGAACAGCCCTCTCTCAACAGAGGGGGAGGGCTACAACATCATCTATCTGCAATCTATAACACAGTCCTTTCAACAGTTCCAAGAAGGCTCCACACCCCTTTGCACCACTCGGGTGACCTCGAGGACACAAACAAACCTCCAAGTGGCCTCAACAGCTCTCTAAAAGGATGCAAATGACCAGCTGTCTGCAAGGAATATCAATCCTTCCATTCCCTACCATCCAGTCAAAGCTGAAGAAGCTGCTTGTATGAGAAGCGAAACGTCTTCAAAAGAAAAACCAGAAAGTCCAATTGCCTCTTGAAAAAAGCACCTTTGGGATTTTATCTACTACTCCATGACCACTGATATATATTATAAGTTTACAACCTATCCCACTAATACCATTGTTAAAGGTTTGGCAATCTGGATTGAAGTATGAAAAATATTATACCCAATATCTACTCTATCGTCGCAATATTGAAGTCTTAATGTTTAGAGGCACTTTGGAAATTGATGGGGGAAACAAGACTTAATCCAGATACAATGGAGGTAATGTGAGTAGGGAAACCAGCTTTTATGCAGAGATGTCTAAAAGTAATCTTACTTTACCTTATGCGATTGCATTACTATATGTGATCAAAATCACAATTCTGGATTTCTGGACTAGGCACACTCTAAATGAAGATAATCAAGTGACAGTTGATTCTGATCATTGAAATGAATGTGCCTGGCTGTAAAAAGTTTCCAATTGGTTCATATCAGCCCAGCTCTGTCCTGAGTGTTAAACATAATACAGAATAATAAAGTTGGAAGGGACCTTGGAGGTCTTCTAGTCTAACACCCTGCTCAACCAGGAGACCCTATACCAGGGATGGCTAACCTTTTTGCCGTCACGTGCCAAAAGCGGGGGGAATGCGGGGGGTTGCATGTGCATGTGCCCACACCCATAATTCAATGCGCCCCGTGCATGCAACCCCGTTTTCCCCCCGCTTTTGGTACACGATGGCCTGGTGGGCACGGTAGGCCCCTTTTTCGCCCTCCCCAGGCTCCAGAGGCTTTCTTGGAGCCTGGGGAGGGTGAAAACGGCCTTCCCCACCCACCCAGAGGCCCTCTGGAGGCTGGAAACGGCCCGTTTCCCAACTTTCGGTGGGACAGCAAGGTCCCTTTTTTGTCCTCCCCAGGCTCCAGAGCCTTTCTAGGAGCCTGGGGAGGGTGAAAACATCCTTCCACACCGCACCGGAGGCCCTCCAGAAGCTGGAAACAACCCATTTCCCAACTTCCAGTGGGCCCAGAAGGCCCAAAAATCAGCTGTGTGCACTGAAGCTGAGCTAGGGCAACACTTGCGTGCCCACAGGTATGGCTCTGTGTGCCACCTGTGGCACGCGTGCCATAGGTTCGCCATCACGGCCCTATACCATTCCAGACAAGTGGTTGTCCAATCTCTTCTTTAAAGGCTCCAGTGTTGGAGCAACCACAACTTCTGGAGGCAAGCTGTTCCACTGGTTAATTGTTCTCACTGTTAGGAAATTTCTCCTTAGTTCCAAGTTGCTTCTCTCCTTGATTAGTTTCCATTTATTTGTTTCTTGTCTTTCCTTCTGGTGCTTTGGAACATAGGTGGATTATACGATTTGATGAGTTGATTTGCTGCTCTGAATTGGGTGGAACTGGACTCAGTCACGATGACTTAACAACATTCTTTATTCATACTATCTGAGAATTAAGATTACAAAAAAACACGTTTGTGTAATCTGAACATCTCCTAGATTTTTCTCCATGCAAGACCTGACTGATCATAACCCTTTTCGCTCCCCTTGATGTTTCTCATAATGTTCTTCTTCAGGCGAATCTTCTTAAATTGTTGCTTTTTTAAAAAAGTACCAATTTAGGGAAATCATATTTTGTTTGGAGAAACATGCTGAGACTTTGGAGCTGAGGTGCCTTTCTTTGTCTTTGCTTAGAGGCATTTCCATATGAGCAGGCACCTTTCAATGTGTTTTGAACTTTGTTTTGGATGAATAATTATAAAATTTACTCTCTAAAAATGCAATTGCAAATTCTCATGGATGAGATGAGATAGATCACACTGCTAAGATGCATTTCTCCCTCCTTTGCTGTAAAGTCCCTTAGAATTAATGGTCCGAAGCTTAAATAAGCTTAATAACCAAACTGTCATAAGTAGAAACATCAAATGAGCAGACAGATGTTCCATTAATTATGTCTAAACTGCTGCTAATAGATACCTGTCTTACTGGCCCTTTTTTTTCTATGTAACATAAAAAAATGGATCAAAGCCTAAAGCTAAATCTGAGCTCTACCTGTTTATCAAGATTGTTGGGTTTTTTTTAAGAGAAGGAGAAGAAGAAGAAATCAACACTGAGTTCTCCAACTGCTGCATCGCATTCTGTGAGGACTTTTGGTTTGGAATTTTGATAAGGAAAGCTAAGGATGACATGTTTGCAGGGAAAGCACAAGAATGAGATAAAGCATAAGGAGAACATATGGTGGCTTCTGCTGTCCCAGCAGCTTGCTGGATGAAAGATCCAATTGGGAATGAGAGAAGGCAAAATGGGGGGGAGGGTGGGAGGAAGGGAGAGGGAGAAGAAGAAGGAGGAGGAGAAGGAGAAGAAGAAAGAGGAGGAGAAGGAGAGGAGAGGAGGAGAAGGAGGA
>WNWU01000025.1:13642970-13657867 GCA_012654045.1 Ptyas mucosa | reverse complement strand
GAATAGAATAGAATAGAATAGAATAGAATAGAATAGAATAGAATAGAGCTGGAAGGGACCTTGAGGTCTTCTAGTTCAGCCCCCTGCTCAAGCAGGAGAACCTATACCATCTCAGACAAGTGACTGTCCAGAGAATGTCAGATATATTTTTCTTGGTGAATATTTGGTATTTATGCACAGATTTAGGGCTGAAGGGATTAACTGATTAACAGAGTTGGAAGGGACCTTGTAGATCATCTAGTTCCCACCAACCAAGCAGGAGACCCTACACCATTTCTGACAAATGGCAGTCCAGTCTCTTCTTGAAAGCCTCCAGTGATGAAGCTCCCACAACTTCTGAAAGCAACTTCTGTTCCATGGGTGGATCATTCTCACTGTCAGAAAATCCCTCCTTATTTCTAGGTTGAATCTCTCCTTGATCAGTTTCCATCCATGATTTCTTGTCTGGCCTTCAGGTGCTTTGAAAAATAGCTGGACCCCCTCCTCTCTGTGGCAGCCCCTCAAATATTGGAAGACTGCTTTCATGTCTCCCCTGGTCCTTCTCTTCACTAGACTAGCCATGCCCAGTTCCTGCAACCCTTCATCGTATGATGATGGCCACTAAGTCAATGTCCTGTTGCTCTGTGCCACCATCTGTGCCCTGCAGTCTCCCAAACTTTCTTTCCTTCCATTATATTCCAAGGGAGGACATTTTTAAAAAAAAATAAAAAAGGGAGAAAAGATCTTTCTCATTGTGACGCTAACGTCCTTGAAGAAGCCACTGTAGAAATTTCTCCAACCTCTGGAGAAACCCGGAAACCCGGAGAAATTGTCTGCTCCCGTTTCTCTTCCTTGCGAGCTGGATGATGATTTTTCTCCTAGCCCGGCTTAGCTTTAAACACACTCCGTAGCAGAAAATCCTTACCTTTGCACGCCATTCCTGCTGGGAGAGTGTTTCTGTTGAAAAGAAGCAATTTTATAAGTGTCTGCCTCTTAATTGGATATGATGGAAGGCATTCCTTTTGGAATGGTATCTCTACGCCTTCTCCCTCCCCCCCAATGGCAGTAAATGCGCGTCAGAGGCCAAATAAATTTATTTTTTGCTCGCCAACGACTCCGAGCATATGAATTATATCCAGAGCAAGGAGATTACAGAATCCATCCTATTAATATTTAGAGAGCGTCTTTAATAAATACCAAATCTCACGTGATGTTATCTGCATTAGCACCACTGCTGTGGGGTTTCTCATCCAGCACTTTGTCAAATAGCTGGCAAGAGATATTGGGGGGGGGGGGGGGGGATGTTGAGCAGACAGCGATCTTGAGGCACCCGGTTTATTCGCACAGTTGATTTTGATCTATGTCCCCAAATTACAGGGGTTTCTCGATGTGTGTACAGAACACTGCCGCGGTGGAAGAGACATCAGGAAGGAAAGGGGCAGGGGGGCGAGTGAGGTGGGGCTGGGGGGTCAGAATAGGGATGTGTATTGTAATCTCTAGCACATTGGTGAGATTCGATGTTCTGCTTTCAGCAGAGTCTTTTTATTCCTCCACGTTTCACCCTGAAAATATCAACAACGCCCTTATTTTTATTCTCTGCTCTGTTTTCTTTTGGGTGGGAATTCTGTTGGTCCTATTCATGCTAAAACTGGTGCATTTTGGACACGTGGGGGGATTGTTGTTGTTGTTAGTTGTGAAGTCGTGTCGGACCCATCGCGACCCCCTGGATAACGTTCCTCTAGGCCTTCCTGCCATTTACCATCCCCCGGAGACCATTTAAGCTCACGCCAATTGCTTCAGTGACTCCATCCAGCCACCTCGTTCTCTGTCGTCCCTTTCTTCTTTTGCCCTCCATCGTTCCCAGCATTAGGCTCTTCTCCAGTGAGTCCTTCCTTCTCATTAGGTGGCCAAAGGATTTGAGTTTCATCTTCAGGATCTGGCCTTCTAAAGAGCAGTCAGGATTGATCTCCTCTAGGACTGACCGGTTGGATCGCCTTGCAGTCCAAGGGACTTGCAAGAGTCTTCTCCAGCACCATAGTTCAAAGGCCTCCATTCTTTGGTCCTCAGCCTTCCTTATGGTCCAACTTTCACAGCCATACATTGCAACTGGGAAAACCATCGCCTTGACTATATGCATTTTCGTTGGCAGGGTGATGTGTTTGCTTTTTAGTATGCTGTGGAGGGATTACAGATACCAATAAAGGAGAATATTTGTTGCTCAGGGTTGACATGAGGGGTCCTTGGTGCTCTCTGAGCTTGCTTGCTTTCTTGCAAACATTTCATTACCATCAATAGGTAATCTCATCAGTGCTAGAAGGGAGTGGGGTTACAGAGAAGAGGAGGAGGACAAGGAGGAGGAGGACAAGTGTGGAGTCCTGGGTGCTCTCTGAGCTTGCTTGTTTTCTTGCAGGCATTTCATTACCCAAACTTGGTAACCTCAGCACTGCTAGAAGGGATGGGGAGCTATAGAGAGGAGGAGGAGGAAGAGGAGGAATGTGGGGTCCTTGAGCTTGCTTGTTTTCTTGCAGACATTTCATTACCCTAACTAGGTAATCTCATCAGTGCTAGAAGGGAGGAGGAGTTACAAAGATGAGGAGGAGGAGGAGGGGGGGGGAGGAAGAGGATTGTGGGATCCTTGGTACTCTCTGAGCTTTCTTGTTTTCTTGCAGACATTTCATTACCCAACTAGGTAACATCATCAGTGCTACTAAGGAGTGCAGTTTGCTGTCAGTTTATCTTCTCGTGTCTTGCCTGTCTGTATGGGTAGAGGAGGTCTTAGAGATTCTTTGGTTGGGCTGTTTACTGATGGTTCTTTGGCAGTTTCTTAATTGGGGTTTTGCTTACCTGATTGTTGGTCTGAAGTTAACCTTGGGTCTGGGGGCACCAGGGGAGATACTGCCGCCCTCAAGGACTTTCCTGCCACTTTCCACCTCCTGGAAGAAATGCCCACATTTCCCTAATTAAACCTTAATAGACATTTAAACAATCTGATGCAGGAAAAGATGCATCTTTACAAGCCGTTGTCATTTTCTTTCCATTCCCTCTCTTCTAATGGTGTGGAAAGGCCGGCATCTCTCGCGGCTTTTCATCTTGTTCCGTGCAAGTTGCCAGTCTCTGCACTTCTGTTGCAAAAGTGCTGGGTTCCTCTTTTTTATCCCTTCCCACCATCTGCGTTCGGCCGAGTCAGCTACCATTTGAAGGTGAAATAAAAGGGCGGAAGTTCCCTTGAATCAGTAGTTTACTGCATTTGGGCATTTCTGAGAAGGAGAGAGAAAGAGAGAAACAGGCCCTTAAGGATTAGCTGGAGAGACACCAAGGATGGGTGACTGAGAAGCTGAATAAGGGGGAAAAAGAAACCCGGTGCAAAACTAACAAGAGTTGTAGATGCCGGTGGCAGATGTTGTGTGGGAGAGAGACGGATGCAAGCAGGAAGCACAATAAAGCAGGTTTGTTTGTTCTCCCCCCCCAAGGAGGGGCTCTGGCTTTACATAAAGTTTGTTATCCAACCTATTGTGAATCCTGTGGTCTTTAGAAAGGTTTTAGAAAGCAAAGATAATAAACTTATCTGCTTTCTAAAACCCTCTCATACTACCACTTCTTACAATACTAGGCAACACAATATCAACAGTACAGACCAGGGGTGAAATGCTCCCGGTTCAGACTGGTTTGGCTGAACCGGTAACGATGGCGGCTGGTGGTTCGGAGAACTGGTAGCGATGGTGGTGCGAGGCTCCGCCCGCCCACCCAGTTGTTGTTAAAACCAGGAAGTAACCTGTTTTTTACCCTCTGCGCATGCGCAAAAGGGTTTGCGCATGCTCAGTGGGTCTGTGTGTGCACGTGATGCATACAGGCACAAGAGCAAAGCCAGTGCATGCACAGCTCATGCACTTCCAAACTGGGAAGGTAAGTAGATTTCACTCCTGGTACAGACCTTCAAATTTCTAGATTCTATCACATCAGATGACCTAAAAATGGATGCCTAACATCAAAAACGTCATCAGAAAAGCACAACAAAAAATGTTCTTTCTGTGCCAACTCAGGAAGCTCAAACTGCCCAAGGAGCTGCTGATCCAGTTCTACAGAGGAATGATTGAGTCTGTCATCTGCACCTCCATAACTGTCTGGTTTGGCTCTGCAACCCAACAAGACAGACACAGACTTCAGAGGATAATTAGAACTGCAGAAAAAACAATGGCTACCAACCTGCCTTCCATTGAGGACCTGTATACTGCACGAGTCAAAAAGAGGGCTGTGAAAGTATTTACAGATCCTTCGCATCCTGGACATAAACTGTTTCAACTCCCACCCTCAAAATGATGCTATAGAGCACTGCACACCAGAACAATTAGACACAAGAATAGTTTCTTCCAACTCTGTCATTCTGTATTCTGTTATCTTTTGAAACACGACCCTGTCAAGGATTAATTTTCTTTTTGGCAAATATTGCTCAGACCCAAAGAAAAGAGGACATCCAAAGAAAAGATACATTAGAATGAAATTTCATTGCATATAGCTCTCAAAGGGCCATCACCACCTCCAATATACAATAGACAAAAAATAAATTAATTAATGAATGCAAAATTATGCACATACCCACATATATTATATGACATAGAGAAATGAAGTATTATTTGTAAGTATAAATAAGAACTGTGGTAGTACAGTGGCTAGAATGCAGTATTGCAGGATAATTCTGCTGACTGCTAGCTGTTCGACTCTCACCAGGCTCAAGGTTGACTCAGCCTTCCATCCTTCCGAGGTGGGTAAAATGAGGACCCAGATTGTTGGGGGCAAGAGGCTGACTCTGTAAACCGCTTAGAGAGGGCTGCAAAGCACTGTGAAGTGGTATATAGGTTTAAGTGTTCTTTTTTTTTTGCCCTTACCAATTGCAAAGTTTATTAACAGTGCGTATTCACATACAACTAACAAAGCATTCAACGGGCCTCAGTTTGCGCAGAAAAAAATAGGAGCGTCATCATTGCATGCCTGTTAGAACGATTGTCTCTGTCGGGATCCAAGAGATGTCGTATAAAAATAATATGTGTTAGTTCCACCTAAGGCACTGCTCTATGGGGGAATCATTCTAAAACCTTGGCGAGGGGAGGGGGGGGTTTAAGTGTTCTTAATGTTCTAAATAGTCTAAATGTTCTCTGGTAACATTGTACTGCTAACTAGGACATACAAAACCTTTGCCAGACCAATTCTCGAATGCAGCTCATCTGCCTGGAATCCACGTTGTATATCAGACATTA
The DNA here is from genome assembly GCA_012654045.1 of Ptyas mucosa. NCBI lineage: Eukaryota > Metazoa > Chordata > Lepidosauria > Squamata > Colubridae > Ptyas > Ptyas mucosa. The sequence goes on along the minus strand of WNWU01000025.1, from coordinate 13,652,636 downwards.
ATACAATCGTGGGGTCCAGAGATATTTCACGAGAAGAATACTCCACTCCTCTGCCCACAATAGAATCCTTTATGTCACCAGGCTCAAAATTTTGACCCTGGACAACCTGGAACTATGCCACCTACGGTCTGACCTAAGCATAGTACACAAAATTGCCTGCTACAGTGTTCTACCTGTCAATGACGACTTCAGCTTCAACCTCAATAATACTTGAGCAAATAATAAATACAAACTCAAGGTAAACCGCTCCAAACTCGACTGCAGTTAATACGACTTCAGCAACAGAGTGGTCAATGCCTGGAATATTCTACCTGACTCTGTTGTTACATCCTCAAACCCCCACAGCTTCAACCTTAAACTGTCTACTGTAGACCTCACCCCATTCCTAAGAGGTGCTTAAAGGGTGCATGCATAAGCACACCAGTGTGCCTACCATCTCTGTCCTACTGTCCCCATTTATTTGTACTCATTTCCTATGTCCATGTCCATGTTTATACTTATACCCAGGGGTGAAATCCAGCAGGTCCTAACATGTTCTGGAGAACCAGTAGCGGAAATTTTGAGTACTTCAGAGAACCAGCAAATACCACCTCTGGCTGGCCCCAGAGTGGGGTGGGAATGAAGATTTTGCAGTAGCCTTCCCCTGGAGTGGGGATTTAAATAGCAGACCAGGTTTTTCTTTTTTTTCCAGGTAATGTCTTCATATATTGGACATGGCTCCGATGTCTTGGGGAGATGTAGGAGACGCTGAGGATACCTGGAGGGCTGAATTTCCAGCTGACAGCCCTGGCCCGGCGGGCGAATGGGAGGACAGCCTGCTGCGAACTTTTGGGCTCTTCTGAGCCACTCGTGGGGCTGTCAGGAGCCGTGGAGCACCACGAGGTTGTGACAGCGCAGATGGGAGACGGGAGGCTCGGAACGGATCGGGGCGGCGTCTTTTGCCTTCTGCCTGGGCGTCCCCCCCCAGCGGCGTTTGGATGGGGTGGGGGTATGGGGGACGATGGCGGCATGTTGGAGCACCGCTGGATGCCCCCCCACCCCCCAAAAAAGCTCGGGGGCTCCCAGCAGCGGCGGCGATGTTGGGCACGGTGGCTGCGCCGGCAGGAGCAAAATGGCAGCTGCTGGGGCGATTGGGGCGACGCCAAGGGGAGCGGCTTGACCCTGACTGAATTTTCCGAACTTAGACCTGTTCCAACTGGTCTTTGTCAGCTGTGGAAGGGGGAGTCCTGGCTTGACGGACTTGGAGCTGCTTGGTTGGTGACCCTTCTGAAGACCTGGGATTCAAGGGGGGGGGGATTCGAAGATCGGGGGAGATTGGGGAGACTGGAAGGGTTGGGAAGAGCTGGCCTTGATGTGGACTGGCCAACCACCCCGCTCCGTCTCCCCCCTCCCCCCTCCCCCCTCCCACCGCGGCCTGGTTTTTTGGGCATTGGTTGGGAGCATCATTATCCTGACTGGACCCTTCTTGCACCTGGATTCACTACCCCTTAAAATGACTACAGCTGACCCCCGCCTTCGGCTATACCATCAGTACTACTGTTATCTGTACCGCCTTGCTGTGAGGAGAGGTTTAAGCCTGGGCATGGGCACTGAGGGAGCCACTTTTGTTGCAGCTGCCACCGAAGAAGATCTGCCATTACCAGTCGCCGTGAGAGGGTGGCCTGGTCACTGCTCCCTTAGGGCAGCAGCTTGAGACTCCTCTCCACTGTCGTGAGACAACAGTGGAGTCCGGTTGACCCATGCCGGAATGGTGAACTTTCTCTCCCGGACCTTTTTAATCAACACCATTGAATCCTTGGACTCATTCATTTGCCCCAAACAGACTTTGGGAGGTATTCACCGGCTGAGCTCTTCGCGCTGCGAGACTCCCCCCTCTTGCAGGCCTGGCCCTCCATGTTATTGAGGGCCTATCTTGATGACGGGTTTTGGAACCCTGAGAGATGGCATGCAGCGAAGAGGGGGTTGAGGGGCTTTTTATCTAAATTTTTAAGGAAAATTTTAAGGGGACCCGAGAGGATGGGTGGGGTTTATAAAGGTGGACCTGGGTGGGTCCAGATACCCACCGAGCGGGGTGATGGGGCGATTGGCTGCAACAGAGGGGTTGTGAAAAGAAATTTAACTGGGGAGCAGGGGGGCAACAGGAAGGGCAACAAAATTGAAATAATGAATGGGAGGGGCAGATATGACGGGCGCAGGGGGCCATATCATGTATTGGGGGTGCGCACACACCGTTTACGAGCAATTGCACACTCCCGCCCCCAATGCGTGACTCGTGTCCTGGATTGCGCAGAGTCTCAGGGCCAGGGTCCGCAGCTGATGTTGTATAATGCCAGGTCGGTTGTTAATAAAGCCCCTCTCATTTGTGACCTTATTTTTGAGGGGGGTGCGGACCTGGCTGGTATTACGGAGACCTGGTTGGGCAAGAGGGGGGGTCCCCCTCGTTGAAATGTGCCCATCAGGTTTCTGTGCATTTCATCAGCCAAGGGCCCAGGGGAGGGGGGGGAGTGGCGGTGATTATTCGGGAAAGTCTTTGTCCGAGGGAGACCACTGTTCCTCAGATAGCCGGATGTGAGTCCCTTTATGTGAAGTGGGGCCATGGAGTGCAGATGGGTTTGCTGACTATGTACCTGGCTCCCTGCCACGTGGCAGCGACCCTGCCCGAACTACTCGATGTCATTGCCGGGGTGGCGGTTGATACCCCCAGACTTATTGTCATGGGGGATTTCAACCTCCCATCTGCGGGTGAGGCGTCAGAGGTGGTTCGGGAGTTCATGGCTTCCATGATGGCTATGGACCTGACCCAGTTAGTTCAAGGCCCCACTCACATGGGGGGACACACTCTGGACTTGATTTTCGTCTCTGGTCAGTGGTTGAATGATCTTGGTAGAGGGGACCTAGATATTAAACCCTTGTCATGGACAGATCACTCGCTCCTTCACCTGGACTTTCCTACCGCTTTCCCCCACCGCAGGGAGATGGAACAGACCAGATGGTTCTGTCCCAGGCACCTGATGGACCCCGAAAGGTTCCTGACGGAGCTTGGGCCGTTTCCTGAGACTCTGGCACACGACTCGACTGAAGAGCTGGTGGCCGCCTGGGAGAGTGCGGCCTCCGGAGCTTTGGACTGCGTCATGCCTTTGTGGCCTCTGACCCGATGCCAATCTCAATTGGCTCCTTGGTTCTCTGAGGAGCTGAGAGAGAGATGAAGTGTCGGAAAAGACGCCTAGAGAGCATTTGGAGGACTAGTCAATCCGTTTCCGACCGGACACAGGTGAGGTCTTATATCAAGACCTACCTAGTGACGATAAAAGCGACAAAATCTAACCATTTTCCCGCTCTTATCGCATCTGCAGAGAACCGCCCAGCCGCTCTGTTTAGGGTGACCCACTCCCTTCTTCGGGGGGGAGTGCGGAAAGACCCCTTGCAGGGTTGTACTGAGGATTTTGTGCTATTCCTGCATGATAAAGTCGCTCGGATTCGGGATGGCTTGGAATCCGACTGGATGAGTCCACGGGAGGAGACAAGGGAAGGTCTTGAGAATATTATCTGGGAGGAGTTTGATCCTGTGGCTCCCGAGGATGTGGACAGGGTTCTGGGTAAGATTAGTGCTGCCACGTGTTTATTGGACCCATGTCCCTCCTGGTTGGTACTGGCCTCCCGGGAGGTTACACGAGGCTGGCTCCAGGGAATTACAAGCGCTTCTCTGAGTGAGGGTGCCTTTCCTGCCACCTTGAAAGAGGTGGTGGTGAGGCCCCTCCTCAAGAAGCCTTCCCTGGACCCGGCTGAATTAGCTAACTACCGTCCGTTCTCCAACCTTCGTTTTGTGGTGAAGGTTGTTGAGAGCGTGGTGGCACGACAGCTTCCCCGACACCTGGATGAAGCTATCTATTTGGACCTGTACCAGTCGGGGTTCAGACAGGGGTACATCACTGAAACGGCATTGGTCGCGTTGGTGGATGATCTCTGGAGGGCTCAGGACTGGGGTTGCTCCTCTGTCCTAGTCCTATTAGATCTGTCAGCGGCTTTTGATACCATCAGCCATGGCATCATGCTGCAATGGTTGAGGGGGTTAGGAATAGGGGGTACTGTTTTACGGTGGTTCTCCTCCTTCCTCTCTGACTGCTCACAGTTTGTGTTGGCAGGGGGGCAGAGGTCGACCTCAAGGTGCCTCGTATGGGGAGTGCCGCAAGGGTCGGTCCTCTCGCCCCTTCTGTTCAACATTTATGTGAAGCCGCTGGGTGAGATCATCTGTGGTTTTGGGGTGAAATGTCATCTGTACGCTGATGACATCCAGCTGTACATTTCCACCCCAGACCACCCCAACGATGCCCTTGATGTGATGTCTCGCTGCCTGGAGGCCGTGCGGGTCTGGATGGGGAGAAACAGGCTCAGACTCAACCCTTCCAAGACTGAGTGGCTGTGGCTCCCGGCATCCTGATATAGTCAGCTGGTGCCATCGCTGACTATTGGGAGTGAATCTTTGCCCCTCACAGAGAGGGCTCGCAATCTGGGTGTCCTCCTGGATGCACGGCTGTCTTTAGAAGAGCATATGACGGCCGTGGCCAGGGGGGCCTTCTATCAGGTCCACCTGATTCGCCAGTTGCAGCCCTTTCTGGATCGGGACGCCTTGTGCACAGTCACTCATGCCCTTGTCACCTCCCGGTTGGACTACTGTAATGCTCTCTACATGGGGCTTCCCTTGAAGAGCACTCGGAGGCTCCAACTGGTCCAGAATGCGGCTGCGCGGGTGGTTATGGGCGCAACCCGATGTGCCCACGTGACATCCCTCCTGCGCGAGCTGCACTGGCTCCCAGTGGTCTTCCAGGTGCGATTCAAGGTGTTGGTCACCACCTTTAAAGCGCTCCATGGCATAGGACCCGGGTACCTTCGAGACCGACTTCTGCCACCAATAGCCTCCTACCAGCCAGTTTGCTCACACAGAGAGGGTCTCCTCAGGGTGCCATCGGCCAAGCTATGCCGGCTGGCGACACCCAGGGGGAGGGCCTTCTCTGTGGGAGCCCCAGCCCTATGGAATGAACTAGATGCGTAAGATCTCTGACCTCCGGGTATTTCGCTGTGCCCTTAAGACCCTGTTGTTCCGCCAGGCCAGGTTATCAATGTAATGATTTTAAATCGGGTGTTTTAAATTTTGGGGGTCTTAAATTGAGCTGAATTATTTAATAATTTTAATAATTTTAATTGATGTTTGTCTTGTGCTTTTAATAGGCTGTACACCGCCCTGAGTCCTTCGGGAGAAGGGCGGTATAGAAATAAAATTATTATTGTTGTTATTATTATTATTATTATTATTATTATTATTATTATTATTATTATTTTACTGTAATTTCAATTTGCCAAGGTGCACGCAGATGGCTTTCATCTCCAGGTCTTGGGAATGGAGATTTTGCAATATCCTTCCCCTGCCACGCCCACCAAGCCACGCCCACAGAACCGATAGGGAAAAATTTTGGATTTCCCCCCTGCTTATACCTGTTATCTTGTACATGTTTGACAAAATAAATAAAATAAATAAAAAGTGCTCTTTCTAAATATGTTTGAAAGGGGTGTGTGTGTGTGTGCGCCATCTTTTGTATTCAAGATACATCTTGAATGTATCAAGACCCGGTTTCAACAATAGGATGGGTGTGTGTGCCTGAAGGTGCCTAATCTATTCCTTTTGAGATTTAATTGTGGCATGGAAGCTAGGAAAGGGCACTGTGGCTTTAACGTGTCCGTCTCGCCATCCGCCACCCGAATCTCCTTTGCTCTTTGGTCCACAGCCGCCTGGCCTTGATGGATTGCTGGCGTGTTCTTTATTGGAGCACCTTACAGCGGTGGCTTTTAAACCCCTGACAGTGTTAGCATAAAAGATTTACGTGATGTGACGAGGGCCACACAAGTACAATAATTTTAAAATACATGGCTTTGGCTTTCGGGGGCACCCTGGGAAATCGAGGCACGGCAGGCGGTGCACTTGTTCAGTAATTACAAAATGGCAGCCCAGGAGAAGGCAAAGCTTTGGAGACCAAGAGCTGGAGATGAAAGCCATCTGCGTGCGCCTTGGCGAATTGAAATTACAGTAATATATGGAGACATTACCTGGGAAAAAAAAAAAACCCGGCCTGCTATTTAAATGATTTACTATTACGCCCTGGCAAGCTTTAATTTAAGGATAAAGTCATTCAGAGAGCTAATCTGATAGAAGAGGCATTATTTCACACGGTTAAGTTAATTTACACTAGCTGTTGTTGTTGCAGTCTGCGCAGTTATTATTATCTGCACAAACAGCCGATCGGCCTTGACAGAAGCAATATACTGTTTAATACCGAATCTTCATTCAGCCAGTGAGCTGTCTGGGATAAAGGCTTGTTTATAAGCGCTGATGATGAGGATGGGGTGTGATTTGCAGGTCGAAGCTGATAACAGTGATGAGAAGTAAGCTGTAGTTTCTTCTCTGACCCTCTTTTTAAACGGGAAGCACCAGCCATTCATAGGTTTGCTCGAATTACTCCAGCCCAATGCGCCATTCTCCCCAGATGCTGAGTTTTTCCTCATTACTAGATTCCCCCCCACTCCCAGTGCTCTTCTCATTCTCCCACAACTTCTACGTTCTCCGAGCCACTCTGACTCTTAGCAAGGTAAAGGTTCCCCTTGCACATATGTGCATTCCCGACTCTAGGGGGCGCTGCTCATCTCCGTTTCAAAGCCAAAGAGCCAGCACTGTCCGAAGATGTCTCCGTGGTCATGTGGCCGGCCTGACTAAATGCCAAAGGCGCATGGAACGCTGTTCCCTTCCCACCAAAGGTGCTCCCTATTTTTCTACTTGCATTTTTTACCTGCTTTCGAACTGCTAGGTTGGCAGAAGCTGGGACAAGTAACAGGAGCTCACCCCGTTACATAGCACTAGGGATTCAAACTGCTGAACTGCCGACCTTTCGATCGACAAGCTCAGCATCTTAGCCACTGAGCCACTGTGTTCCTTGACTCTTAGCAAAAGAGAAGGCAAATTTTTCCCCCTCTCTGTCTTGCTGACAGTTTAAACAAAGACTCTTGCACTGTCTAGTTATTTAATCTAAACTAATTTTGAGAACGACTGATAAATACATTAAGGGACCTGTCTCGATTCCATCCCTCCCCACTTCCTGCCTTACGCAAACTCTATTTGCCGCAGATTGATAGCAATAAAAGAAAAGATATTAAACCGCCAAGATTGCAAATGTCGCTCATGAAGAAAGGGACTGAGCTTTCGTTGAATGAAGTGGAGAGTTTACAGGAGGAGATCAATGCCACTCGGGATTTATGAAGGTGGAACTGGGACCCGCCGCCCAAGCCTTCTGGGATTTGCAGAATCTGGCCCAATTTTTATAAGGCATGCTTCTCTGCTCTGGGTCTCTCCCTTTGCTACTCCCTGTTGCTGAATTTTAAAGCTTGTTGGTGTTTTACATATTTTTCTCATTATTATGCTTGATCACACAGTCAGTCAGACGTTTCACCTGGATTTGGATTTTTTTTCTCCATCTATTGAGTCTTTCCTAAGGATCTGGGATAGGCAGATGTGGCCGTTTGATGGTGTTAAAGGGATTGTGACAGATTGTAAGCTGTTCCAAGTAAAGTTGCCTTTTGCAATTGACTGATGGGGATTTTGTCAATGCTGACAGTGTTCAAGTGATGCTCCAGTTGTTTTGGGATTGCACCCAAGGTACCTATGACGATTGGTGCTATCTTCGCTTTCTTTTGCCACAGTCGTTCTATTTCTATTTTGGATTTTGTGATTTTTCTCCACTTCTTTCTCTTGTATTCTGCTGTCTCCAGGTACATTTGACTTACGACCATAAATGAGCCCGAAATTTCATTTGTTAAGACCATTTCACAATCTTTCTTGTCACAGTCGTTAAAGGTATCACTGCAATTGATAAATTAGCAGCCCAGTTTTTAAGTGAATCTGGCTTCCTCATGGACTTTACTTGTCAAAAGGTCGCAAAAGGGGATCACATGACCTTGGGAGGCAGCAACCGTCATAAATATGAATAACTGCCAAGCATCTGAATTTTGATCACATGACCATGGGATGCTGCAAAGGTCATAAGCAGGGGTGAAATCCAGCAGGTTCTGACAGGTTCTGGAGAACCGGTAGTGGAAATTTTGAGCAGTTTGGAGAACTGGCAAACACCACCTCTGGCTGGCTCCAGAGTGAGGAGGGAATGGAGATTTTGCAATATTCTTCCCTGGAGTGGGGAGGGAATGGGGATTTTGCAGTATCCTTCCCCTGGAGTGGGGTGAGAATGGGGATTTTGCAGTATCTTTCCCCTGGCATGCCCACCAAGCCACACCCACCAAGCCACACCATGCCCACCAAGCCATGCCCACAGAACCAGTAATAAAAAAATTTGGATTTCACCACTGGTCGTAACTGTGAAAAATGGTCATAGGTCACTTTTTTCAGTGCCATTGTAACTTTGAATGGTCACTAAAAGAACTGTTGTAAATCAAGGACTACCTATACTGTCATTTTTATTATTATTTTACTTCCCAGTTAGCCTCCATTTGTGGGATCTCATACCGTCCTCCATTTATATCAAGATCATCTTCTTTTAATGACCCCATAATCCCTTGCGAGGTAGAGTCTGGGCAACTGAATGGAGCTGAATGTTTACTGGCCGGATGCCCTTCTTGTCGCAAATGCGGAGTTGTTTTTCAGCAGATATATCCTCATTGTGCCCAGAGAGAGAAATATCTGCCTCTATCTAGGATCGAACCCACAGCCTCCTGATTGTGAGGTGAGAGCTCCACCCCTAGGCCACCGCACCACTCTCCATTTATGTCAAGATCCATCTCTGTTTAACCTCCCAGCGTAGAAAAGGTCAGCCAGCTATTGTCACCTGCTGAAGCGGCTACTTTTAAAAAATGCCATCCGTGTGCATAACTTGCCATGTGTTTCTTTGATCTCTTGGCTCATTAACCAGGATGGCTTTTGCTTAAAAAGAAGAAAAGGAAAGGGGAAAAACCCATCAGCGTGGGAGTCTCAGAAGTGAAAACAGAAAGAAATGGCCTGTGTCCTTCAGTGTTCTCCTCTGAATTTAGAATTTGGAAAATAACCCAAGAGGCATTCTCTATGACAAAACTGGTTGCTTGGACTGTATTTTGGGCTGTTGTGGACAAGTGGGAAAACAATGGTTGGCATCCAAATGGTGTAGATTACAGATTAACAGAGTTGGAAAGGACCTTATAGGTCATGTAATCCCCCCCCCCCGCTCAAGCAGGAGACCCTACACCATTTCTGACAAATGGCAGTCCAATCTTTTCTTGAAAGTCTCAGGTGATGAAGCTGCCACAACTTCTGAAGGCAACTTCTGTACCATTGGTTGATTGTTCTCACTGTCAGAAAGTTCCTCCTCATTTCTAGGTTGAATCTCTCCTTGATCAGTTTCCATCCATTATTCCTTGTCTGGTCTTCAGGAGCCTTGGAAAATAGCTTGATCCTCTCCTTTCTGTGGCAGCCCCTCAAATATTGGAAGACTGCTATCCTGTCTCCCCTGGTCTGTCTCTTCACTAGACTAGCCATGTCTTCTGTCCATCCATCCATCCATGGTTCACTCAGATGTCTTTCTTTCTTTCTTTCTTTCTTTCTTTCTTTCTTTCTTTCTTTCTTTCTTTCTTTCTTTCTTT
>WNWU01000025.1:13624120-13635545 GCA_012654045.1 Ptyas mucosa | reverse complement strand
AGAAGAAGAAGAAGAAGAAGAAGAAGAAGAAGAAGAAGAAGAAGAAGAAGAAGAAGAAGAAGAAGAAGAAGAAGAAGAAGAAGAAGCATCTTCTACAACCGTGATGGCGAACCTATGACACGCATGCCAGAGGTGGCATGTAGAGCCCTCTCTGCTGGCACCCGCGCTGTCACCCCAGGTCAGATCTCCATGGTGTTTCTTTCATGAGCTTCTGTTTACCTGCAAACAACGAAACAGAAGCTCACAAAAGAAAAAGATCTTACCTCTTGCCATGCTGCCGGCGTTGGGATGCCCCACCTCCCACCGGCCAGCTGGTCTTTGGGTCTCTGCTGTACATGTGTGCATGTCTGTCCATGGGCACATTTGCACACATTTGAACATGTCCCTGCATGCACGTGAATGTGCACCTTTCAGTTTGGGCATGTGTGCGTACGCAGTTTGGGCACTCGGTGTCTGAAAAGTTCGCCATCACTGTTCTAGAACATACGTACAGTGCAAGGACTGTAACAGGCATTTTGTATGAAAGACAGGTCGAAGACTAGCAGAGCACACTCATGAACATCAACTAGCAGTCAGAAGACCCCGTGAAAACTTTTTAATCTCACAATCTCAATCAGTTTCAACTGAGCAGCTGTGAGTATCTTAGACCAAGCCAAATCTAAAAACCCTAGAGATTTCTTAGAAGCTTGACATTCAGACAAATCATCCATCAACAGATACAAGAGACAAACCACATGTCATTCAAAGGAGACAAGGGAAAAGTTGGGAAAGAAACAGATTAGAATGCACCCCCTCCAGTAACCAATGCTCAGAAGAGGAAGGGCCAACTCCAAACCATCAATACTCTACTCAAGGAGTCACCAAGGAGGAAACCCCCACCCCTATTGAAAGTGGTAGGATTGTCTGCTTATGATTATGTATCATCAAATCACTGTTGACTCCTAGAGACAACCTAGATCAGTGGTGAAATCCAAATTTTTTACTACTGGTTCTGTGGGCGTGGCTTGGTGGTTGTGGTGTGACTTGGTGGGCATGGCTTGATGGGCATGGTAGAGGAAGGATACTGCAAAATCCCCATTCCCTCCCCACTACTGGGGCCAGCCAGAGGTGGTATTTGCTGGTTCTCTGAACTACTCAAAATTTCCTCTACCATTTCCCCGAACTGCTCAAAAATTCCGCTACCGGTTTTCCAGAACCTGTCTGAACCTGCTGGATTTCACCCCGACCTAGATAGATTTTTCTCCATGACAATTCTGTCCCAAACGTGGTCCTTCAGGTCTTTCAAATGCTTATTTATCACCCCTGTAACTGAATCCATCCACTTCTCTTCTTCTCCTCTATTCTATCTTTCACAGCATTAGGGCATTTTCCAGAGACCTGGGTCTTCACAGAATTTCGTTTTGTCTGCATCCATTTTATCAGGAAAGGGGATGCGGTTATCCAGCAGTTAAGATGCTGGGCTTGTTGACCAGAAGGTTGGCAGTTTGAGACCCAAGTACTGTGAGACAGGGTGAGCTCCTGGTCTTGTCCCAGCTATTGCACACCTACCAGTTCAAAAGCATGGAAATGCAGGTAGATAAATAGACACCACTTCAGTGGGAAGGTCCAGCATTCTGTGTACCTCAGTGTATAATTAAGCTGGCCACATGACCATGGAAGTGTCTTCTTCCCTCAGCTAAGAAATGAAGATGAGTAGTTCTCCCTAGTGTTGGACATAACTGGTCATGGGAAGCCTTTACGTTTACCTCTTTATCAGGATTTTGCTACTTTGCTAATGCAGACACTGAAACATGCCACACACACACAACAAATTGTGATGCAGTCCTTTGTTGTTGTTAGTTGCGAAGTCATGTCTGACCCACAGATAATGTTCCTCTAGGCCTTCCTGTCCTCTACCACCCTCTGGAGTCCATTTAAGCTCACACCGGCTGCTTCAGTGACTCCATCCAGCCACCTCATTCTCTGCCGTCCCCGTCTTCTTTTGCCCTCCATCGTTCCCAGCATTAAGCTCTTCTCCAGTGAGTCCTTCTCATTAGGTGGCCAAAGGATTTGAGTTTCATCTTCAGGATCTGGCCTTCTAAAGAGCAATCAGCAAATGTCTTTTAATTTCTTGGCTGCAGTCCCCATCTGTGGTATCTTGGAGCCCAGGAAAATAAAATCAGTCACTACCTCCATTTCTTCCCCATCTATTTGCCAGGAATTGAGAGGGCTGGATGCCATGATCTTAGTTTTCTTAATGTTGAGTTTCAAGCCAGCTTTTACACTCTCCTTCTTCACCCGCATCATGAGGCTCTTTAATTCCTCTTTACTTTCTGCCATTATTAGATGCAGTCCTAGATGGCTGTTATTGTGATTATTTCATTAACTAATGTGCATTAATAATGTCAGACTTCATGCGTGTTATATGTCGATGAGAAGGAATCAATGCGGAATTGAACAGAATTGTGCTGAAATTGTAAAAAATTGCCCTTACAACGGTTTCCAGAATTTAGTGCTGGATAGCTGTATTCATGGTATTTATTTGTTCATTATTTGAAAGCAGACTAATTTTGTTTACACTTAGGGGATTAATTTCTCCATAGAATTTTGTAATGAGCAGATTAGATCGAGGGTATAAAAAACAATAATAAACAATGGATGTATTAGAACTCGCATTCTCTGCTGCAAATGTTGATGGGCAAAATCCAAAAATAATCAGCTAAAAGGGAAACGGGCATGTATATTTTAGGACAGAGTCAACACATAAATGTAAAGTTAGGAGAGAAAACAGGAGCATATGTTTAAAAACGCAGCTTTTATTTTTTTTGAGAAATAAACTCAGATTCGTGCAGAAACTGGGCAGGATTTATAATATGGAAGTCTGTAGAACTGACAAGGGCTTGAAATAGGCCAGTGTGATCACTTCAAATCTGGGCCTATAGTTTATCACATTAATACCTCTTGTGGGTTAGTATTTGCACAAGATAAGAAGAATTAAATCTGTTATTTGTGAAGCGATTCTGTAATGTTATTCTCCCTCTGGTTTTTTCTTCTTAGCAGTTTAGAAGTGCTCATGTTTCTTGTAGAAAGGCATTTTTATCAATCGCGCCTGTTTAATTTGGTTCCTGTTTAATTGTTGTTACTTTATTATACGTGCCTTCATACAGCGATAATTGAGTTCATAATACCTTATGCAGCCTAATGTGAAAAAAATATTCTTTTCTCCCCCCCTCCCTTTTACTGAATAGAAATGACTTTTCCCCCTTTGAATTCCTCAGGGGGCTGTTTTATCAAAACTCATGTTAAGTATTTAGAAAAGTAATCATTGCTCAAATTGTGAAGCACTAGAAGTGTAAAATTATGATAATATGAATGGAAGGAACGCAAAGTATAATGCAGATGACCGTATTTTGCTTGGTTATTAATGGAGTTTTTCATCTAATTTACAAGACCTAACCTTGTGTGATACCAATGCAAAACACAAGTGTACCTTTTTAGTTTATAATTTAATTAGATTTACAATATATCAGCACATTTTTTCCTCCTCATTAAGCAGAAGAAATCACAGGATTCTTAGTCAGGCATGCAGTAAATAGTGTTTAAACAGTGTCAAGCAGGGGTGAAATCGCCCGATCCGGTAGCGATGGCAGCGGGTGGTTAGGAGAACTGGTAGCAAAAATCCCTGCGCCCTCACCACCATGCCCAGGTGAGCTGGATGATCATCAGAGGCTTTTTTTTTTTTACTTTTAAAAGCATTTTTTCTACAACCTCTTCTGATGAAAAAATGCTTTTAAAAGTTAAAAAAAAAAGCCTCTGATGACTGTGTGGCTCAGCTGGGATCGTCAGAGGCTTTTCAAAGCATTTTTTTCCTGCAACCTCTTGGCCGAAGAGGTGGTAAAAAAAATGCTTTGAAAAGTCTCTGACGATCCCAGCTGAGTTGCCTGATCGGCAGAGGCTTTTCAAAGCATTAGAAAAAATGCTTTGAAAAGTTAAAAAAAAAAAAAGTTGGCCACGCCCATCCAGTCACATTACCCCCCCCCCCCTACACACACACACCAAGCCGCGCCCACAGAACCGGTAGTAACAAATTTTACATTTCACCCCTGGTGTCAAGTAGATTTTTCCTTAATCCAAAGGTCTCACCCCATCCCAGCCCCCCAAAAAGAAACCCATTTAATTATTTTCAACAGAAAAAAAGTTAATATGCAGCTAAGTTAGCACTCCAGTTGTGAGTTCTTCTTCTTGTAAGAAACTAAGAGCCAGTGATAGTGTTAGAAGAAAAAAATTAAGGGTGGAGGCGAGGATTATTACTAAGATTATTCTTAAGAGACGATTAGGGGTAAAGGTAACAGTAAAGGTTCCCCTCGCACATATGTGCTAGTCGTTCCTGACTCAAGGGGGCGGTGCTCACCTCTGTTTCAAAGCCGAAGAGCCAGCGCTGTCTGAAGACGTTTCCGTGGTCATGTGGCCGGCATGACTCAACGCCAAAGGCGCACGGAATGCTGTTACCTTCCCACTAAAGGTGGTCCCTATTTTTCTACTTGCATTTTTTATCTGCTTTTGAACTGCTAGGTTGGAAGAAGCTGGGACAAGTAATGGGAGCTCACCCCGTTACGCTATTCGAACCACTGAACTGCCGACCTTTCGATCGACAAGCTCAGCATACGATGAATGGTTGAAGGAACGGTTGCAGGAACTGGGCATGGCTGGTCTAGTGAAGAGAAGGACCAGGGGAGACATGACAGCAGTCTTCCAATATTTGAGGGGCTGCCACACAGAGGAGGGGGTCAAGTTATTTTCCAAAGCACCTGAAGGCCAGATAAGGAATAATGGATGTAAACTGAACAAGGAGAGATTCAATGTGGAAATAAGGAGGGATTTCCTGACAGCGAAGACAATCAACCCATGGAACATTTGTTTAGCAACCATTTGAAGTTACAACGGTAATGAAAAAAGCAACTTATGACCATTTTTCACGCGACGCAACATGCCCATGGTCACATGATTAAAGTTCAGACACTCGGCAACTGGTATGTACCTATTTACGATGGCTGCAGGTCAGGTGATCGCTGCTGAATTCGGGAGAAATCTTTCTTCTTTTTTTTTGTTCTTTCAAATCTCAGTTTGTTTTTATATTTGCAGATCTAATTTATGACCTGGGGCTTGTTTTCGCCTGTTTCTCCTGACTCTGGTTTTTCCTTCACTCTGTCTGTCGTCCTTATTGACTTTTGAGTACTTGTTTTGCAATACTTTCGGACTACCCAGCATCAGGCAGGGAATAAATTCCACTCTGATGGATTGATGCATTTTTTTTTTAAAAAAAAATTTTTTAAAAAAATCTGGTTTTATTTAAGGGATTAGGGATAATTACTTCTGGAAAAAAATGTACAACGGAGCCAGTGCATCTAATGTTGGTTACTGTTTTTATTTAGTTATCAGCAAAAATGTCCTGCAGCAGTAAAAGGTCCTTTGCAAAGGTTTCCTCCTGATTGCAATTTCCCTGGAATGTATTGATTTATTTAAGGAATTTATATGGCTGCCCATCTTAACCCAATAACTCTGGACGCCCAACAAAACTAGGCATAAAATAACACGGCATAAAAGCCAGAAGGCAACACATAATTAAAAGTAAAAAAAATAAGACTCCTGATAGAACTGCCTCATAGCACGTAACAAACACATATACCAGTCTCCAATAACATCCTGACCCCATTGCCTGAGGGGGAAAGCAGGTCAGCAAGCTATAGGTAGACCTGACCAAGAAATTAGCTTTGCAGGAAGGCTAAAATTATTTTGATTGAGATGGGCTTGAACAAAGAAAAACTTGTAAGTCTGATAGTGCTATGCCTCCTCCTTGTCTCCTCCTCCTTGTCTCGTCTTCCTTCTCCTCCCCCTCCCCTCTCTTCTCTCTCTCCTCCTCCTTCTTGTCTCCTTCTTGTCTCCTCCTCCTCTCTCTCTCCTCCTCCTTGTCTCCCCCTCATCTCTCTTCTTCTCCTTCTTGTCTCCTCCTCCTCCTCTCTCCTCCTCCTCCTTGTCTCCTCTTCCTCTCTCTTTCTCTCCTCCTCCTCCTCCTTGTCTCCTCCTCCTTGTCTCTCTTCTTCTCCTTCTCCTCCTTCTTGTCTCCTCCTTCTTGTCTCCTCCTCTTCCCCCCTCTCTCCTCCTCCTCCTTGTCTCCTTCTTGTCTCCTCATCCTCTCTCTCTTCTCCTTGTCTCTCCCTCCTTGTCTCTCTTCTTCTCATTCTCATTCTTCTCTCTTCTCCTTCTTGTCTCCTCCTCTCTCTCTTCTCCTCCTTGTCTTTCCCTCCTTGTCTCTCTTCTTCTCCTTCTCCTTCTTCTCTCCTCCTCCTCTCTCTTTCTCTCTCTCTCCTCCTCCTCCTTGTTTCCCCCTCCTTCTCTCTCTTCTTTTCCTTCTCCTCCTTCTGGTCTCCTCCTTCTGGTCTCCTCTTCCTTCTCCTCCTCTTCCCCCTCTCCTCTCTCTCTTCTCCTCCTTCTTGTTTCCTCCATTTTGTCTCCCCCTCCTTGTCTCTCTCTCTCCTCCTCCTCCTCCTTCTTGTCTCCCCCCCCTTATACTCTCCAGTGAATTAGGAAGGTGTCCATCAGAGTCAGTTCTGACCTACAGGTTCTAGCATCAATATTTCACCCCTTGATACCTTGACAAGAGAACTTGCTTCTACCTTACACTCTTTCCGTTCATTTCTATTCCACAAGGCCAACAGGAGAGACTGTTTCAAAGAGCAAGCGTTTTGGCAAAGTGGGCCTGCCTCTTGAACTCTGTGTCACAGAAAGAATCTACCGCAGATCTCTTGGAATGGACAGAAACATTTGGAGTCAGGCGATCCTGCAAGCACTTGACTCTCTGCCATGCAGGACCTCAAAGATGACAATCAGCATCTTGAACTATATCCAGAATCACACTGGAATCCAATGCAGCTCATGCAGCATTATGTATCTGCACTGTGATACACCCAAAACTGCTGTGCCATTGCATTCTAGACCAGCTGTAGATTTCAAATGCTTTTCAAGAACAGCTTCCTGTACACTGCAGTAGCCCAACTTAGAATGATCATTATCAAAGCCCCCTAATCCAGGAACAATATGTTCTGTCCCCTCCCTGCTTCAGAAGCCCAGACAAGCACACACACGAACAGAAGTGTTCAGAAGTTGTTTATTTACCATCCATAAACAACAAGCTGGCAGCGAGCCCGGGAGAGATAAAGACAGCTGTTATTTTGAGTTGCCACGGCCAGTCCCTGATAAGGCGTTCCGGCAAGTCCGACAACAAACAGTCAGGTTAAAACTTTGTTCATCACAAAAGCCAACAAGGTACGGTCAGCTCCTTTTATACCTTGTGGGGCGTTGGCTTTGTGACTCATCACCTCGTGCTCGGCCCCACCCACTCCTTTGCTGAGCCCGTCTCTCTGATCGTTGCCACCTGGGATTAATCCACTCCCTCTCCTCATTAACGCCTGACTCAGAGGAGCTTTCTTCCACAGGGCTTTCAGCTGGGGCCTGGGGTGGTGCCAAACCAGACGGGCCAGGGGAGGGGGACCTTGCCTCCTCCTCCTCTTCACTTTCGGAGGATTCTTCCTCCGGAGGTCCGGGCTCGGGAGCCGAAGACACAACACAACAGCAATTGGTACAGAAGTTGGATTTATGCCAAAGTCCTTCAACTATGAGTCCAGGAAGAACCCCTAATGACAGATCAAATCTGTCTGGTGGAGTACTACTCCATCCAGAGATAAGGATGGAATATATCCAGATCTTAGAATCCCTAAACTCACAGCTAGGTCTTGCTAATACGAGTTGAAACCTGTTCTTCTGTCCACAACGACACTGTCTCCATGCATTGGAGAAGAATCTGAGTGTTATTACCTGAACAGTCAAAAGCAGAGGTG
The DNA here is from genome assembly GCA_012654045.1 of Ptyas mucosa. NCBI lineage: Eukaryota > Metazoa > Chordata > Lepidosauria > Squamata > Colubridae > Ptyas > Ptyas mucosa. Next base: position 13,627,671 of record WNWU01000025.1, on the reverse strand, counting down.
AGGTACTAATACCACTCTATAAAGCCTTAGTAAAACCACACCTAGAGTATTGCATCCAGTTTTGGTCACCTCACTATAAAAATGATGTTGAGACTCTAGAAAGAGTGCACAGAAGAGCAACCAGAATGATTAATGGAGACTAAAACATACGATGAATGGTTGCAGGAACTGGGCATGGCTAGTCCAGTGAAGAGAAGAACCAGGGGAGATATGATAGCAGTCTTCCAATATTTGAGGTGCTGCCATAGAGAGGAGGGGGTCAAGCTATTTTCCAAAGAACCTGAAGGCCAGACAAGGAATAATGGATGGAAACTGATCAAGGAGGGATTCAACCTGGAAATAAGGAGGAATTTTCTGACAGTGAGAGCAATCAACCCATGGAACAGAAGTTGCCTTCAGAAGTTGTGGGAACTTCATCCCTGGAAGCTTTCAAGAAGAGACTGGACTGCCATATATAGGGTCTCCTGCTTGGGCGGGGGTGGGTGGGTTGGACTAGATGACCTACAAGGTCTCTTCCAACTCTGTTAATCTGTATCTATAACTGAGTATCATCAGCATAGTAATTATCCTTGATTTTGTGCCAATGAATTGTGTCACCCAATGGCTTCAGGTTGATGTTAAATAAGAATGGAAGAGTCTGAGCCTTGAGGTACCTTGCAATGCAAGGATCTAGGGCTGAATCTCTTCCCTTACACTAATGCCAACTGGAAGGAGAAGCTTTGGAAACTCCCCCATCTTCCCAGTTTTGAGTTGAAACAAGATGGATTTCTTCCTGGTCTTCTAAATTTTATTATGCCAGCAGTTAAGTAGAAGAAGGCAACATAATGTCTTCTCATTTCCCACCCAAATTGTCCATGTCCTGTGGGAATAATGTATGCATTATTCAATTGTACAAAGGAACAATTCCTTCCTCTTTTCAAAAATGCAAAGCTCCTAATCGTTGAGCTCGGAGTGATTCTCTGAAAATCAAGAACGATGTATCGAGGTCCCTGGCATATCACCGGTGCTATTAATTACACCATTCATCTTTACTTGACTGACGACAGCTTTCTCAGAATGGTAGAAAATGAAAAAGTTACAAAATGCCATCCTGCAGTATCCCTTGATTAGTATTTATGGCCCTAAAATTATAGGCCCAGAGGTTAATTGCCATGTGGAGCAACTATCATTTTCATCTAATTAATATATTATAATTAAATAAGCAGGGAGCTTGGAGAATTACTGGTCTCTCCCTTCTACCCGCACAGGATATCTAACTTCCCTTGAAAGGCCATTTTCTGTTAGAAACAATTCCTTGTTTGGGACAGAAGAGTTTGTCTGCGATCCTTCTTCTTTGGAGTTTGTATTGGACCTGCCACAACTCAAACCTCTAATTAGAAATGACCCTTGCTCCATTTGTTGAGAAAGGTAGAGTTTAGTAGAGATCAAGTGTATTGCAGTATTGCAAAGCCAGAACTGAGAATTGCGTGCCAAAATCCCTAAGTTCTACTTTTTACCTCCTTTCAGTGTCTCTCATTGCCCACCTCAGTTTCACCAATTAGGTTCAGGCAAGATGTTTTCATAACAGTCAGTCCAAGTACAGTGTGGTATGTGGCTCTCTCCTTCATCCAGCTGGGTGACCTTGAGGCAGCGTCTCAAGGAGATACAGCACTTAGTTTCATTTTCCCAAGCATGGTCATGGCAGTCTGTCACTGCATAGCAGCCAAGCACAAGCCAGCGTAAAGTGGCAGCTGACAGTTTGATTTCTAGAACCATCCTGGAATCCAACTTCAGAGAGCGTTTTGAGAGGTTTTAACAAACTGCATCACTGTTTGGTTTGGTGGCTGCAGTGCCTCAGATAGAAAGTCCCTACAGAGAGTGGTAAGGACAGCCGAGAATATTATAGAAAGCTCGCTTCCTGTTATTCAGGATGCTGTTTATAAGCGCTATTTGCTTAGAGCTCGAAGCATTGTTAGAGACCCCACACACTCACTTCATGATCTGTTTCTGTTTTCTCCACTGGGAAGTATTTCTAGCAGGATTACCTGTAGACTCTGTAACAGCTTTGTTCCCTAGGCCATCCGTCTGGTAAACTCCCAGGATTCATTTCTCTCACCATGTACATGTATATCTCCAAACTAGACTGTGTTGTATTTATTTATTTAATCATATTTATGTAGTGCATACTGGAGGTGGAGACCCTTTGAGAGCTGTATGCAATGAAATTTAACTTTAATGTATGTCGATTAGTGTACATTCAAAGTGACAATAAAATCATTCTAAGTTATTATCAATAAATGGAACAACTTGCCATCAGAAGTTGTATGTGCTTCATCACTGGAGGCTTTTATAAAGAGACTGGACAGCCACTTGTCTGAAATGGTATAGGATCTCCTGCTTGAGTAGGGGGTTGGATTAGAGCAGGGGTCACCAACCTTTCGGACTTCAGGGATTACTAAATTCATAATTTTAAATCCTGCGGACCACTAATATGGCCTGCCTAATGACTGGGTGGGTGGGCGTGGCTAGGTGGTCATGTGACTGGGTGGCATGGCCAACTTGATGTCACGTCAAGGGGTGCCTCACTGGCCTCTACTTGCCCCTCCCCTCCCAGCCACTCCTTGCCTCCCCACCCAGGCTCCTTAGGGCCCCAACAGGAAGCAGTTTGTGGAGCTAAGCAGCCACCATGAGAAAGAGTTGTCAAAACAGCTCAGTTCAAATTGGATCTGACCGAGAAGGAGGCTCAGCAGAAGCACCTCACTGAGGACTATGAGCACAGGTTTTCCAAGCAGAGGGAAGACCTGCGGGAATACAAGGCCAGGTACTGGCACCTGGAGGCTCAGTGGGCTGAGATGGTCAGCTATTTCCAGGCCATGATGCAGTCCCACTGGAATGAGCCCCTCCAGCTCTTTGCCACCAGCGGCACTTCCCTCCAGCCTTTGCCCAAAACCCCACACCAGGAGGCTGAAGCAGACCCCCAATCAGAATTTCTGTCCCCCTCCGACCCACACAAAAAGACCCTGAAGGGGGAGACTCTGTGCAGCAACACAAACATTCATTGCATGTATCTGGACCAGGGGCCATAGTTTGAGGACCCCTGATTTAGTGCAATATAAAAAATGCAAATACTTTTTTTGCGGACCACCAAAATTTTCTCGCAGACCACTAGTGGTCCATGGATCACCAGTTGGTGACTGCTGGATTAGAGGACCTCCAAGGTCCCTCCGAGCTGTATTCCGATTGGTTGAGGACTGTCTGCACTTTTTTAGCAAGCAAGAAAATGCTTTGAGGAGTTTTATCTTGGTTCTCTGCAGTTTAGGCTCACCAATTTTTTTTGGTGCCCAATGCAGCAGGTAAGAGAGAGAGAGAAAAATAGAGAGAGAGAGAGAGAGAGGGAGAGGGAGAGAGATGGGGAGAGAGACGGGAAGGGAGGGAGAGAGGGAGAGGGAGAAGAAGAGGGAGAGAGGGAAGGAGAGGGAGGGAGGGGGGGAGGGAGAGGGAGAGGGAGAAGAAGAGGGAGAGAGGGAGGGAGGGAGAGGGAGAGGGAGAGGGAGGGAGGGAGAGGGAGAGGG
>WNWU01000025.1:13613112-13624020 GCA_012654045.1 Ptyas mucosa | reverse complement strand
GGGAGAGGGAGGGAGGGAGATGGAGTGGGAGAGGGAGGGAGAGGGAGAGGAATAGGGAGTGGGAGTGGGAGACGGAGAGAGAGAGAGAGGGAGAGGGGGGAGGGAGAGGGAGAGGGAGGGAGATAGGGAGGGAGAGGGAGAGGGAGGGAGGCAGAAAAGGAAGAGGGAGAGAGGGAGGGAGGGAGAGGAATATGGAGTGGCAGTGGGAGACGGAAAGAGAGAGAGAGGTTTCTTTTGGTAAAGATCAGAACTTTTCTTTCATTTTTTTTTTTAGAGGACTAGTTTTTGTGCAGTGATGGTAGGCATTTTCATTTCGACTGTTGCTGTGTAGGGAATGGAGGACACTTCTAACACACTGTGGTTTTAATGAAAATGCCCCCCCCCCCCTCTCCAGGGCTTAATTCTTTTGAAAAAGCAGGCAGGGTTGCTAATCACTCAATTAAAGCAACATCAAGTTTGACCCTTAGCCTCACACATGTGGGACCTGGGATAGCGGCGAGGTTAACTCCAAGAAACTTGTGACTGGACTTCTGTGAAAAGCCTCGCACTATTGATTCTTCTTGCGGTCGGCTGTGCAAATCTATTTAAAACCTTACCGCTCTGACTGCCAAGCCTTACAACGCCTCACTTCAGTGGTTGGTGTGTTCCACTTAGGCTGCAAGTTAAATACTCAGTGACTAAACACGAGTCCGTGTGTTTGTGAATGCTTTTGTGTTATTTGCATGTGTTTATTTGTAGATTTAGTTCTTTAACATTTGTTCATCTGTGATTTCTTGTTTTCCTTATTATTCTGTTTTGCATTTTTCATATTTTATGGTACAATGTATGTGGAAATTTAAAATACGTTATTCCGATTTTTTTGGGGGGGTGTGCTATATTCAGTCATCTCTTTTTCATATGCCACAATGGGTCTTAAAATACAATAGATTTTACTCAAAGAGTACAAAAAGGATACTTCTACACCACTTCTGCTTTTTATTGCCCACAATACTCCCTCCGCAGTAAATAGAATAGAATAGAATAGAATAGAATAGAGCTGGAAGGGACCTTGGAGGTCTTCTAGACCAGCCCCCTGCTCAAGCAGGAAAACCTATACCAGCGATGGCTAACCTTTTTGCCACCGCATGCCAAAAGTGAGGGAAGCGCGGGGGGTCATGAGTGCGGGTGCCCACACCCATAATTCTATGTGCCCCCCCCCACTTGCACGCATGACCCCCCTCCCCATACTCCCCCTGCTTTTGGTTTACTAATTTCCGGTAGAACCGGAAGGCCCGTTTTTCACTCTCCCCAGGCTTCAGAGCCTTTCTAGGAGCCTGGAGAGGGCGAAAACGGCCTTCCCCACACCCCCAGAGTGCCTCCAGAGGCTGGAAACAGGGTGTTTCCATACTTTTGGTGGGCTCAGAAGACCCAAAAATCAGCTGGCCAGCATACACATGTGCACTGGAGCTGAACTCGCATGCCCACTGATATGACTCTGCGTGCTATCTGTGGCACACGTGCCATAGGTTTGCCATCACGGACCTATACTATTTCAGATAAGTGGCTGTCTAATCTCTTCTTAAAAGCCTTAAGTGGTAGTTTTTCATATCAGGCTGGTGGGTTGGGACTGCTTTATTCCCTCAAGTCATTCCGACTCTGAACAATAAGTTATCACCAAATTGACTTATTTCATATTATTCTTATTCTTATATACTTTATTCATTAAACATGAAGCTGAACATTCAAAAATGCATCACAAATACAATTGATTGGTGCTATTGGTTGATATGGGTTGCTGCCAGCGTCCTAGGTATCAACCAAGTATCTTCTTAAAATATACGATATTCAGAGTAGCGCAGTCTTTTGCAGTTCCGCTGGTGTTATTGCAGGAAGCTGCAATTTCTTGATGCATTTTGTAAAATTCTTGGACATGGTACCAAGGGCCCCGATGACAATGGGTATCACTGTCACATGTTTCATCCATAGCCGTGTAGTTTCAATGGCCAGGTTGTGATAATTTTGTGATTTTTTTCCAGTTCTTTTTCTTCGACTCTGGTGTCTCCTGGTACAGTGATATCAATAAACTGTACGCTTCGGCCCTCAACAACCATGATATCTGGTGTGTTGTGTTCCAAATGATGATGTATTCGAATCCATCTGTATTCGAAAGTCCCACAAAATCTTCACCATCTCATTTTTGATAACTTTTTCCACTTTGTGCTCCCATGACTTTTCGGATACAGGTATGTCATACTTTTTACATAATGACCAGTTGTTCTGCCCCAGCTATGGATCCCAAAGAACACAGCACACACAAAGTTTGTACAAAACTTAATTTACTAAAATAACTCAGTCTTTTTCAAAACAAAGGCTGTTAATAAACTTTCTTAACAGCCTACAAGAAACCAAAGATAAAGTAATCACAATCTTACTTAGGTTGGCAGAAAGTCCAGAAGCAATTTGCAGAGAATCCAGATGTGAAGTAGAGTGAACTAAAGTTTTTCCCTACAAATTGCTTCAGTCGGCATTCCTCCTTAAATAGGCTAAGGGAGTGGCCAATTAGCCCCAAGCCTTACTCTCGAGGAGACCTCCTCCTGAGGAGCCACTCCTGCCTTTTGGCCTCTCTGCGCGCCCGTGCATCGAGAAGAGGCTCCTCCTCTTCATCCTCTTCACTTAAAGGAGCTTCTGGAGGTTCTGAAGACTCTGGCTGAATCCCCGCCTCTGGCACCACATCTTCTCCAGCCTCCTCATTGTCTGACTCAGGTGCCAGCTGCACAGACTGCTGGCGCAACACCACACCAGCCTCCTCGCTATCAGAATCAGCTACAATCCGCACAGGCCGCTGACGGGCCACAACACCAGTAGACTAGTTTAGCAACTCGATCATGTCTAGCTTTGTAACCAGTTTGCTCAATTTTGCTGCACTCACTATCATCATCATCATCATCATCATCATCATCATCATCATCATCATCTATCTCCATGAATGAATCTGTCTGTAGAAATTCCCAGTCTTCCAGGTCACGGTTGTCCTAAAGGTGCTTTTTCAGGAGGCAACTGGACTTTCTTGTTTCTTCTTTTGAAGATATTTTGCTTCTCATCCAAGAAGCTTCTTCAGCTCTGACAGGATATTCCCCACTATCATGTGCTCATCTTTTGTGACCTGCTGACCAGCAAAGTCGATGGGGAAGCCAGATTTTCACTTAACGATGGTATTACTAACATAACAACTGCGGCGATTCACTTAATGGCAAGAAAGGTCATAAATTGGGGGCAAAACTCACTCAACAACTGTCTCACTTAGCAACAGAAATTTTGGGTTTGATTGCGGTCTTAAGTTGAGGGCTGTCTGTAGTTCAAAACAAGCTTATTGTGTGTTTTCAAAAGGGAAATGGACTCTAGCTTTCTTTCTAAAAAAAAACCAAACCCAAAAATCGCGTGGATAATTTGCAAACAGCTAGAATCAATTACAAGGGTGTACAAATATGCCTGGAGTCCTATGAATGGACTTTGCGAACAAAAGCCAGTCTTTTATTCCTTTTCCCTTGCGTCTCAGCATGGGAATGCCTCGCTGTCATCCTCTTTTGTGTGCCTTTCAATGATGGCAGAGAATGTTGTTGTTTTTTTAAACTTCAAAGTGGGATATTACAAGATGCACGGATTATGTAAGCCACGATAAACTTATACGCAGCTGAACATAAAATGGTATTTTGCAGCGGAGTGGTGCTTTCGTGGCTCTTCCCTACGACTGCTTAGACCAGTGTTTTTCAACCTTGGAAGCTTGAAGATGGGTGGACTTCAACTCCCAGAATCCCTCAGCCAGCAGCGCTGGCTGGGGGATTCTGGAAGTTGAAGTCCACCCGTCTTCAAGCTACCAAGGTTGAGAAACACTGGCTTAGACCAGTGGTGGGTTCCTCCCGGTTCTGCCCGGTTCCGCCGAACTGGTAGCGGTGATTAAAGGAGGCTCAGCCAATCTCATGGTACACATGTTGTGCATTGACAATAAAGGTTTGAATTGAATTGATGCAGGGGTGAAATCTACTTACCTTCCTTACTGGTTCGGAAGTGCATGCGTCACACGTGCGCGCATCAAATGCTCGTGCAGACCCTCTGTGCATGCGCAAAACCTTCATATGCAGAGGGCAAAAAACACATTATTTCCTGGTTAAAACCAGGAAATAACGACACCCGGGTGGGTGGGGAAGCCTTGCGCCACCACCGCTACCGGTTCTCCGAACCACCTGCCACAATCGCTATTGGATCGTCCAATCCTGTCGGAACCGGGAGCATTTCACCCCTGAATCGATGTCACCCCTAGTCCTTCATTTCTCTAGACTAGTCAAACCCAAATCCTGCCACCGTTCTTCGTATGTTTTAATCTCCATGCCTTTCATCATCTTAGTTTGCTCTTCTCTGCACTGGCTAATGTCAGATGCAAATCTACAGTACATGCATAGGACACTTCCTGGGTGACACGATGCCAGGGGTAGAATTTGTCGAGTCTCCAGTTTCTAACCGATTTGCACACGTTTCTTTCTGCTGTTATCGGGGAGTGAAAAAAACCTCTGCTCTCCCATTTCACTCTTGTTGAGTGAGTTCAGGAGATTCAACCACCTGACACATGGCCAGCCATGCCCGAGCGAGCAAGGTTACGAAGCCAATCCTTTTTGCCAAATAAGAATTTTGACTGCTTGACCAACTAGGTGAGTCTGTATAGGCAACCTCCATCCAACTGCTGATTGTTTTCCCCGCTGACTAATCCTGCTTGAACCATCACTATCGGCTTGGAACTTTTCTTCATTAAGGAGTGATTGCAACAATCTCTGACTTGCTCCGTGTTCAGCAAAAGGAGCCGTAGCACCGGGTCAGCTCAGACCAAAGGTGCCAAGTTCATTCCTGATCCTTGCAAAGGTTGAGTTAAAATGTAGTTTCATGCAGACATTTTTTTTAAAAAAAGGTGAGAGATAGTAAGAGACTTACTCAAGGCTAAAACACACTTTTTATTTTAGTGGCATCTAACACATCTTGAAAAATCTTTTTTTTTAAAAAAAAATAGAATGAATGAGCTGGAAGGGAGCTTGGAGGTCTTCTAGTCCAGCCCCCTACTCAAACAGTAGTACCTATAATCAGTGGTGGGATTCAAGTAATTTAACAACCGGTTCTCTGCCCTAATGATTTCTTCCAATAACCAGTTTGCCAAACTGCTCAGAAAGTTAACAACTGGTTCTCCGGAAGTGGTGCGAACTGGCTGAATCCCACCACTGCCTATACTATTTCAGATAAGTGACTGTCAGGTCTCTTCTTGAAAGCTTCTGTTTAAGGAATAACTCAGCCAAATGTTCAAAATGTTTGCATTTGCCAGGATCATACTATCATAGGTGGTGGTCATGTTTAGAAGCAAGAAATTATTGGTCTAGTATACAGAAAGGGTTGGAAGAAATATTACATAAATCTGGAGCGCCCATGATTTCTGAAGGCAGCTTCTGTTCCACTGGTTAATTGTCCTCACTGTTAGGAAGTTTCTCCTTAATTCCAGGTTGCTTCTCTCTTTGGTTAGTTTCCAACCATTGTTTCTTGTCCTGCCTTCTGATGCTTTGGAGAATAATTTGGCCCCCTCTTCTTTGTGGCAGCCCCTCAAGTACTGGAATACTGTTATCGTGTCACCCCTAATTCTTCTTTTCTCTAAACTAGCCAAGCCCAAATCCTGCAGCCATTCTTCGTGTGTTTTAGTCTCCAGGCCTTTGATCATCTTAGTTGCACTTTTTAAATTTTCCCCCTATCCAAGTCTCAACATCTTTTTTGTAGTGCGGTGACCAAAATCGGTTGCGGTATTCCAAGTGTGGTCTTAGTGACACAGAGTTGTTTCACTTTTGCCAAAATAAAATAACATAGATAACGAAGCTCTTGACTTTTGACTTTTTATTAAGAAAAACGACCTGCGAATTTAGAGAACAGAAAGCTTTTTTTATGAATGACTTCTTCATTGTAGCACTTTCTGGAATGATTCAGTGATATTGCTCAGATATTTTGGAATTGCTAAAGTGAGGAGAAAGGCCAAAAATCACTTTCATTCAGCAGGGAAGCATGGGATGGGTTGTCTGAATAACATGGAAATGTTTTTTTTATTAAAATGCAGATGTTAAATGTAGTTTAGCAAAACATGGGAAATGATTACAGAGAGAGAGAGAGAAAGAGAGAGAGAGAGAGAAGGAACGTCAATGGGGAAGACAGATTCACTTAACAATTGTGTTACTACTTAACAGCTGCCGTGATTTCACTTAACAACTGTGGCAAGAAAGGTCGTACAATGGCGCAAAACTCACTTAGCCACTGTCTCACTTAGCAACATAAATTTTGGGCTCAACTGTGGTCCTAAATCGAGAACTACCTGCATTTACATCCCTGGCTGCCTCCTCACTAAATCAAAAGAACGGTGCATTCTGTTCCCAAAGTTTTCTTCAAAATCCTCTTCATTCCATCCACAAATTAATAATAACCAGTAGGCAGAAAAACGTAGGAGAATTTTTTTCCCCAGCTGGGATTAGCCTAATTATTTGATATACATAAGTATGGGGCCTGGAGGTGGGAAAGAAGGAAGCTGGTGGAGTGGGCGGCATATGAATTACATGGACTACCCATGGGATTGCTTAGGGCGCTCTGTATGCACAACAGGAACACTCATTATTTCACGAAACTACGTGGGCACCTATGACAAAATAAAACAGAGTGTACAATTTAGGTTTCCATACCGTATTTAGCTAACCGGACTTTGACCATTCTGTGCTTCATAGTAAGGGCAAAAAAGATGATGAGGACAGAGTCACTTAGAGCTTCTGAACTGTCTGTCTGTCTATCTATCATCTATCGATCGATCGATCGATCAATCAATCGATCGATCTACTATCTATCTATTGTCTCTATCATCTCTATTTCTCCATCCATCCATCCATCCATCCATCCATCCATCCATCCTATCTCTCTCTCTCTCATCGATTATCTCTCATCTCTCATCTCTCATCTCTCATCTTTATCATCTATGTATCATCTCCATCTAACATCTTTCATATCCATCCATCCAGTCTGTCCGTCCGTCCGTCCATCCATCCATCCATCTCTCTCATCTCTCTCATCTTTATCATCTATGTATCATCCCTCTATGTATCATTTCTATCTAACATCTCTATCAAATCCATCCATCCATCCATCCATCCATCCATCATATCTCTATCTCTTATCTCTCTCATCTTTATCATCTATGTATCATCTCTCTATGTGTCATCTCTATCTATCATCTCTATCATATCCATCCGTCTGTCCATCCATCCATCCATCCATCCATCCATCCATCCATCCATCCATTTATAAAGATGTCTATCTTCCAAACAATTCTGGGCGGCTCTCAAGCAAAAGTTAAAGCCACATCCTATTAAAACTACAAAACTTAAACAGATTAGAACAATTTAAAACACAAACACCTGGCACCAAGTCAACTTTCTAATGTGCCATCATCTAATCATCTCCCAACACTTGGGGAAAAAACTCAAGTAAGCCTTCAAAGCCTGGTGGAAGGCTAAAAGGATGGAGGCCTGATGAACATCAGGGGGCAGGGGGTCCATAGGTTGTCACGGAAAAAACATGCTTCCTAGCAGGGATGGGTTCTAAATTTTTTTACTAGCGGTTCTGTGGGCGTGGCTTGATGGTCATGTGACAAACAATTCTTTAGGCTTTAGCAGAGGTACTGGTCTACCAGGCTTTTAACTGCTTGCAGAGCCATAGCGGTCTACCCATTTGTTTTTGGAGCACACTGGTCTACCACCTCACTGCCTTTTACCGCTGATCAGCTGTAGGGCGGCCCTTTGAAGTGCCCCGGCAAGAGTTTAAACAGTTTTTTGCCGCTCTGCCACCACCGAGAGCATCAGAAACTGCTTTCAGGCAGCTTGGCCTTAATTGCCAATCTGCCACCACTGAACAGTTTACAAGAAGCAGATCAGTTGGGAGGCTTCTTGGCTTCTCAATTTAAAGCAAAGGTGTCTTGTTTTTTTTCCCTCTTCTTTGTCAAGTGAGCCCTGATTTTTTCCTTCTAGCTGATCAGCTGGGACTCAGGAGGCAGTGAATAGATTGGGGGCGGGGCCAGGCAGAGATGGTATTTACCGGTTCTCCAAACTACTCAAAATTTCCACTACCGGTTCGTAAGAACCGGGGCGAACTGGTAGCTATCCACCACTTCTTCCTAGCTCCCATCAGATGCAATATTTAGGGGAAGGGACTAGGGACTAGGAGCAGGGGCGGGCTGCTGGGGGTTTCTCAGGAGTTCAGGAGAAACTTTAGCTAAGATTTTGTGCAGTTCAGAGAACCCCCAAATCCCACTCCTGGCTGGCCCTGCCCACCCTGCCCAGGAGTCCCCATGCAGCCTGTTTTAGATATAGGTAAGTGCAGGGTGCACGCAGAGGCTCAGGGAGGGTGAAAAACAGGCCTACCGGAAGTTCAGGAAGGCCCATTTCTGGCCTCCAGAGCATGGGGAGGCCATTTTTGCCCTCCCAGAGGCTTAAGGAAAGCCTCCAGAGTCCAGGGAGGGGAAAAAAATTCCCCCTGCCATGGTGCATGAGGCCGACTAGGCCATGCCCACCATGGCTACACTCACCCAGCAACTGGGCAGAGAACCCCTTGCTAAATTTTTTGAAGCCCACCCCTGACTAGGAGCATGGGTAGATGTTCTTAGGGAAAGATGGTCTTGCAGATAAAGCCTTGTGGGGGTTTAAAGGTGATGACAGCCTCAATTGCCTTCACTTAAACCCAAACATCTTTGTATATCTACTCCCAAAAGATCAGCCTTTTGGAGCAGAACGAAATTCACTTAACATGCAAAGACCAGGTCCAACACACATAACAATCCTCAAACACTCCCCCACCCACCACAAATTCCCCACCCCTAAACCACCCAAGCACCCCACACAACAGACCAAGTAATGCTGTCCAACAGCTCACTGATAGTGGCCCTTTAGTTCATTGTTGAGTGCAATTATACCTCTGGGATAAAAACTATTCAGAAGACGTGTGGTCTGAGTTCTAATTGTTCTGTATCTTCTGCCAGAAGGCAACAGTCCAAAAAGATTGTAAGCAGGATGGGAAGAGTCTCTGAGAATGTTATGCAACTTCCTCAAACAGCGAGATTCGAAGATGTCGTCCAGGGCTGGTAGCTGGAGTCCGATGATATTCTGGGCAGTTTTAATGATTCTCTGTAGAGCTTTTCTGTCCGCTACAGAGCTGCTCCCATACCATGCAAGAATGTCGAATGTCAGGACACTCTCAATGGTGCTGTGATAGTAGGACAGAAGTAGATGCTGAGATAGATTTATCACAAGAAGTACAGCCTCTTCTGTGCCTTCTTCACAAGCATGTTAACATTCATAGTCCATGAAAGGTCCTCCAAGATATAAATGCCCAGAATGTAGCCTTTCCTGGACGCAAAAGCATGAAATATGGATAGCGAATCCCTAAATAATTTGACAGCAAATTACGATTGAGCGGGATGTTGGTTATATCATCATAAGTGTATAATTTGGAAAGTGGGGAAAGTTGTGAATATTTACAGCTTCGCTTTGGGTGTCAGCCATGCTAAATTCTCCCAGCTGCTCTGATGCAGCAGCCCTTAGCACGTCTGCTGTACAGTCAGGGGCTCCGTCTGTGGATCGGTTTGGCTTTCTCGGTCAGGCAATGGCATCCCTGCCATTTGCATCCATAATTTTTCATAACAATAATGCCTCCTCTCAATGCACACAATTCTATTGCCTCCCAGCAAGATCCAAGGATCCCAGCACTGTCCTTGGAGCAGTTGAAAGAAAGCAATTATTGGATAACACCAGGTCCCTATCCACCACCTCCAGGGGGTGGGGGGGTGAGGGGTGGGAGAAATTAATAAGCTTTCTGGCACTTGCGACTTGTTTTTCATTTCTTTTTTCACCTTGCGAATAAACGCAATAACCGAGCTCCAAGGAGTTCAGATTTGCAAAGGGAGGGTGAATATCATTAAAGTTTGGTAAAATCACGAACTTCGTTATAAACCCTTCCATACTTCTCACAATACTAGACAACACAGTATCAACAGTAGAGACCTTCAAATTTCTAGGTTCTACCATATCGCAAGATCTAAAACGGACAGCTAACATCAAAAACGTCATCAAAAAAGCACAACAAGGAATGTTCTTTCTGTGCCAACTCAGAAAGCTCAAACTGCCCGAGGAGCTGCTGATTCAGTTCTACAGAAGAATGATTGAGTCTGTCATCTGCATAACTGTCTATAACTGTCTGGTTTGGCTCTGCAACCCAACAAGACAGACACAGACTTCAGAGGATAATTAGAACTGCAGAAAAAACAATGGCTACCAACCTGCCTTCCATTGAGGACCTGTATACTGCAGAGTCAAAAAGAGGGCTGTGAAAATATCTACAGACCCTTCGCATCCTGGACATAAACTGTTTCAACTCCTACCCTCAAAACGATGCTATAGAGCACTGCACACCAGAACAACTAGACACAAGGACAGTTTTTTTCGCCGAATGCCATCACTCTTCTAAACAAATAATTCCCTCAACACTGTCAAACTATTCACTAAGTCTGCACTACTATTAATCTTCTCATCGTTCCCACCACCCAACTCCTCCCACTTATGACAGTATGACTGTAACCTTGTTGCTTGTATCCTTATGAGTTATATTGATATTGTTTCCTGATTGCTTATTTGTATCATTGACTATGATATGACTATCATTAAGTGTTGTACCTTATGATTCTTGACAAATGTATCTTTTCTTTTATGTACACTAAGAGCATATGCACCAAAACAAATTCCTTGTGTGTCCAATCACACTTGGCCAATAAAGAATTCTATTCTATTCTATTCTATTCTATTCTATTCTATTCTATTCTAT
>WNWU01000025.1:13600252-13613102 GCA_012654045.1 Ptyas mucosa | reverse complement strand
ATTCTATTCTATTCTATTCTATTCTATTCTATTCTATTCTATTCTATTCTATATGAAGGCAGAGCTGATGTTACAGCACACAATTCCACCAGCGTTTATCTGCTGAAACAAACAGATGCAGGAGAAGTTGCAGAAGTGACTGATTTCAGAATCCTTCCCACCAACAGTTCTCTTCCACAGAAAGTATTAGCCATTTAAAGAATTCCCTATATATATATATATATATATTAAGTTTTCCTATTAGTCCAGCTGTTTACCATGGATAACGTCTGGCCAATGAATTCCTATTTGCTCAAGATTGCTCAAGGCAAGGTGTTCCAAAAGATAGACTAATTGGGAATCTGAATGAGCAGACTTTAAACATACGGAACTTTTTACCCTTTTTCAAGGATTTGAAAAACGAAACGCTTCAGTCTTGATGATATTCCTCAGCATCTTTTTATTCATTATTAATGTTTTTAATACTGCCAACTGCCAGAGCCTTATGGCAGTTTACAATAAAAAATTAAAACTTGAATGAATAAATCATATATAAAAAAATAACCGCCCGAGATCAAACAGGGAACAATTAAATTTGAACAATAGAAAATTTATAGCCCGGCTGAACATAATATTGTGATGGGTTTTATAAAATGTCAACGATAACCTGAGTTGGGAGCGCATGGCGAAAACTTGTTTTGATGGTTAACAATAAATCACACTACAGGTAGTCCTTGACTTAACAAACATTTCTTTAGTGACGTTAGAAGTTACAATAGCACTAAAAATAAGTGAAAGGACCAATTTTCACACTTACAATCATTGTAGCATTTCATGATCAAAATTTGGGTGCTTGAGAACTGACTCACATTTATGACAGTTTCACTGCCCTGGGCTTTTGCGATCCCCTGTTGCAACCTTATGACAAGCAAAGTCAATGGGGAAGCCAAATTCATTGAACAAGTTAGGTCGCTAACCAGTGGTCCAATTCAAATTTTTTTACTACCGGTTCTGTGGGCATATCTTGGTGGGCATGGTGTGTCTTGGTGGGCATGGCTTGGTGGGCGTGGCAGGGAAGGATACTGCAAAATCTCCATTCCCATCCCACTCCAGGGGAAGGATACTGCAAAATCCCCATTCCCTCCCCACTCCTGGGGGAAGGATATTGCAAAATCTCCATTCCCATCTCACTCTGGGACAAGCCAAAGGTGGTATTTGCCGGTTCTCTGAACTACTCAAAATTTCCACTACCAGTTCTCCAAAATCTGTCAGAACCTGCCTGGGTGAACCTGGATTTCACCCCTGTCGCTAACTTAACAACTGCAGTGGTTCGGGTAACAACTGTGGCAAGAAAAGGCCACAAAATCGAGCGAAACTCACTTAACAACTGTCTTGCTTAGCAACAGAAATTTTGGGCTCAATTGCGACCGTAAGTCGAGGACTACCTGTATATACACTTAACTGTATTACAGCTATAGAAATAGGAAAACTGAAATCTTTGTTTAAAACGTCAGGGTGCTATCAAACAAATATAGAAAAGCTGCCATTTTTTGACATAGTTTTCTGACTATATGGTCTGACTGAGATTGGCATATGTGGGCCTGATTGGGGTAGATTGCAGGGGTGATACAGAAATATAACATGTCATTTTATTCTATTTTACATATTTATGTATCACATTATTGTATTTTATCCTATAACTGTGGTATTTTACCCTACTCTCATTTTAAATTGTTTGTTTAGAATTTTATTGGTAAAATGTAGTTTGACCTGTATGTTGATATGGTCTATAGTCTAATCAATAAATTAAAAAAAAAACTTATCCAAATTAGTTTACTGTATATAAAACCTTACAGAAAAAAATGTGCCTTAGTGTTTGCAAATATAAGCAGCAATAGGATGCATTGAACTTGCCCATTTGTGAGTGGAACAGGCTGAAGGAAGACAGATTTGCCCTTCTCTAGCATTGAAATGCAAGGGGCGATGTTGGCATTGCCAGAAGGAAATTCCCAGGGCTGTCATTATCATAAGTTCAATGGACTCAGTGTGACTCGGACACATTCCAGTGAGTGAACTCTTGCAAAGGATGCTGCGGTTTCAAAACTAAAATAAATCCAACCAGACAGGGATTCTTGCAGGTTCGAAACTTTGTAGGAAAACAGCAGACTTTCTAGGTGGAAGAGGACAAGACAAAACCGTTCCTCTTCTTGAGATCGATGAAAATTTCCCAGCATCTTTAGTCGTCCGAAATGGCAAATAGCCACCTGGCTTGAGAGTTAGGATTAATTGATTTCTGTAGGCATGTTTGGCAACACGATTTTAACAGATTAACAGAGTTGGAAGGGACCTTGTAGGTCATCCAGTCCAACCCCTGCCCAAGCAGGAGATGATAGCTTCTCTACGAGTCTCTGGAAGCTGGGGACAGCAAAAAACGTCACTTCCTGTCCAACTGGGAGTTGGGAAATGGGCCGTTTCAGGCCTCCGGAGCACCTCTGAGGGGTTGGGGAAGGGTGTTTTTGCCTTCCCCAGATGCATAGAGAGGATCTGGAGCCAGGTAAGAAAGAAAAACGGGCTTACCGAGCCATCGCGTGCCAGGAGTGGGGCTGGAGAGGGGGGTTGCACGTGCATGAGCAGGGCAGGGGGCATAGAATTATGGGTATGGGCACATGTGCATATGAACCTCCCCCACCCCCCCTCCTAACCCAAAAAGGTTAGCCATCACTGCCCTACACCATTCCTGACAAATGGCAGTCCAAACTCTTCTTGAAAGCCTCCAGTGATGAAGCTCCCACAGCTTGCGAAGGCAAGCTTAAAGACAAGCCATCCAAACATAGCCAAACTCTTAGTATGTCATGCAAACCCAGAGGGCCACCACCCCCATGTGCAAAAAGTTTGTGCGAGTCATGTTTTGTGACAGTCGTGGCTTCCTGGCACTTCGTTCTCCTTACAGCACATGCGCAGAAACATGGAGTAGCAACTGAATGAGCTCCTTCCCCCAAATCAGCCTCCTGCAGTGAGACCTTGGGCTACCACCTTTCCCATCACTTCTCCCCTCCATGTAGGAGCACCTTTGTGTAGGGCACAACTTGCACGCACCTGCTTGTCGCAGCCATGCAAACCCAAGCCATTTTGTTTCCTTAAATGTATGATGTGGACCCAGGAAATGAGGTTATAGTGAGCAGACTAGAGCCACATGAGTCATAGGCAATCGTGTTTATTTATTTATTTTATTTAGTTTGTCAAACGTACGAGAAAACAGGTATAAGTATAAACATGGACATGAACACAGGAAATGAGTATGAATAAATGGGGACAGTAGGACAGGGACAGTAGGCACGCTGGTGCGCTTATGCACGCCCCCCTTTACGGACTTCTTAGGAATGGGGTGAGATCAACAGTGCTATTGCTTAGCACATTGTAAGCCGCCCTGAGTCTCCGGAGAAGGGCGGCATATAAATCAAATTTAAAAAAAAAAAAACAGTAGACAGTTTAAGGTTAAAGTTTTGGGGGTTTGGGGATGTAACAACAGAGTCAGGTAGTGCATTCCAGGCATTGACCTCTCTGTTGCTGAAGTTGTATTTTCTGTAATCGAGTTTGGAGCAGTTTACCTTGAGTTTGTATCTATTGTTTGCCCATGTATTACTGCGGTTGAAGCTGAAGTAGTCATTGACAGGTAGGACATTGTAGCAGACAATTTTGTGTACTAAGCTTAGGTCAGACCATAGGCAGCGTAGTTCTAGGTTGTCCAGGCCCAAAATTTCAAGCATGGTGGCAAAGGGATTCTATTGTGAGCAGAAGAGTGCAGGACTCTTCTCGTGAAATACCTTTGGACTCGCTCAATTGTATTAATGTCCGATATACAGTGTGGATTCCAGGCAGACGTGCTGTATTTGAGAATTGGTCTGGCAAAGGTTTTGTAGGATTCATAGTGTGGACTGACAGTTGAAACAAATGTTGTTTAATTCTGTCCACAATTCTTTATGCATTTCCTTTCCCTGTGAATCCAATTCCCCTCTCCAGGTGGAAAAAAGGTGCACATTCAGTACTATCTTCTGTACCCTGCATAAAGGGAATGCAATTCCTAATTAGCAGGAAGGGTGGTGTGTAGGGCACTTTCCCAGGTGAACACGCCAAGTTTGGTTCACTTTTTGGCCCATCAGGTGAACTTGGTGTCGATGACATGAATTCTCTGGAACTTTAAAAATGTTAAAAATGGGAGCAGTAAGGGGTTCATTTAACCTGGACCAAGGAAATAATGTATTGTGAGAAAGAGGCCAAGAGGAGACCCAACTGGTTGGAAACACCACTGTTTCTTCAACTCCCAGTCCACATATCTTAAAGTTACCAAGGTTGGACACCCGTGCTGTAGATCAGAGGTACGGAACAATGGCCCCTATTTGATCCATGGAGTTCAACTCCCAGAATTACTGAGCTAGTCATGCTGGCTCAGGAATTCTGGGAGTTGAAGTCCACAGGACATAAAAGGGACATAGTTCCCACCCCCTGCTGTAGATGGTGACCAGCAAGTGCAAGGAATCACAATGACTATAGTTGCTTTTCTGGGAATAAGCCAGTGGTGGGATTCAAATAATTTAACAACTGGTTTTCTGCCCTAAAGATTTCTTCCAACCATCAGTTCATCAAACTGCTCAGAAAGTTAACAATCGGTTCTCCCAAGGTGGTGTGAACTGGCTGAATTCCACCACTGGAATAAGCACATGTCTGCCAGTTATCAAGTGAAACAACATACCGTATTTTTCAGACTACAAGATGCACCTGACTATAAGACACACCTAAATTTAGAAGAGGAAAACAACAGAAAAAGTTTTTGGCCTCCCTTTTTGGGGGGCCTTTTTTTTTGGCTTGTTTTCGGGGTTTTTTTCAGCCTGCTTTTGAGGCTTTTTAAAACGGGCCAAAAAAAGCTTCGAAAACAGCCCCCCCCTCCCAAAAGGCCTGAAAAAGGCTTTAAAAGGCCTGAAAATAGGGCGTGCGGAGCCCAAAAAATGGCCGGTGGGTGAGCGGGGCTTTGGCAATATTTGGTCTATAAGACGCAAAGACATTTTCATGCCTTTTGGGAGACAAAAAAAATGTGTCTTATAGTCCGAAAAATACAGTACTTCATCCTTCCTGGTGCCCATTGGAGGAATCTCACATTCTGAATCCATCTCTATCACTCATATGCCTTTATTCTTTTTCTTAGTTTCTTCAGTTTCCACATGCAGTTATGTTTTATTCAGGACAAGCTTATATTTTTGCAATGATTCCTAGAATCACTCTGTGGGAAGATATTGTCTTGCATGAAGTTAGGCCTGGCCGATAACCAAGTCGGAAGGTACTTTAGAGAATGTCAAAGAAGTGGAAACTGCCAACAACGAAGTGAGCTTTATTCATTGAGAAAAAGCTTCTTCATCAGCAATTGTCAGAAGGCCTCTGGAGGCACCTTAGTGGGAACAAAGCAAGAACTAGAATCACAAACAGAATTAAGGAATATGTACAAAATGTAACAACCTGGATTGACACTTGCAGAGCTATTTTAAGAGATAATATACTGGAGAGGACTCAATGAAATCAAAACTACTATCAAAGTTACAGACTACAGAACAACAGAGTTGGGACAGACCTTGGAGATCTTCTAGACCAGTGATGGTGAACGTTTTCAAGACCAAGTGCCAAACAGGGAGCACTTCACGCATACGCGCTCATCAGCGCCGCAACCAGGAAGAGGAGCTGCCCAGGGGGCATGCGCATGTCAGATAAGCTACTTCTGGTTTCCGGTGCACACATGCACGCCAGCCAGCAAATCTTCCAGTTACTGCTGCGCATGCGCCGATCAGCTGGAAGCCCGCAAGTGTGTCGGGCCAGATGCTTCCAGCCGCAGAGGAGGAATCCACAGTTCTGCATTGGGGGGAAGAACTGTTTATCTCAGACTTTTGAGATGGGAGGGGCCAGAATGAAGGGCAGCACCAATGATAATTCTCCCTGCTTGAGCGTCATCAGTCTCTGGGCAGAGTGCTTTGGGACTTCAACTGAAGGAGGAGAGAAGCAGAGAAAGTGGGAGGAGGGATCTTGGCCTGAATAACCAACTTGGGTTTCTTTTCTGCATGGAACTCTCTCCTCCTGTGGGTGAAGTCAAGGGAGACTCTGCCCAGAGAGTGATGCAGAAGGAAGAATTCCCATTGGTCCTCCTTCTTTCTGGACACTCCCAATTCTGAAGTTCAAGGGAGCCTCATTTCTGGCTCACAGACCAGCTCTTCTGGTTTCCAGCACTGCCACATGCACAAAGGCCAGCTGATCGTCGCGTGTGCATGGGAGCTAGAAACCCGGAAGAGGAATGGGCGATACTGTGCGTGCCAGGCAACATGGCTACAAATGCCGCTTCAGGCACGTGTGCCATAGGTTCACCATCACGGTTCTAGACCAATCCTCTGTTTATGGAGGAGATCCCATACCATTCTGGACAAATGGCTGCCCACTCTTTTCTTAAAAACCTTCAGTGATGGAACACTCACAACTTTTGGAGGTAAACCATTCCAATGATTAATTATTCTCACTGTCAGGAAATTTCTCACTCATTCTAGATTGGTTCTCTCCTCGATAAGCTTCCATTCATTACCTAGTCATGGGTGAGGAGAGATGTTGTTGCACCTCTGCTCCCCATGCTTGCAAGACTTCCTTTTTAAAAAAATCCCCACCTCTGGAGAGTCAACTCGTAATTCTAAAAGTCACACATCTTGGGCACAGCTGGAAGAAAAGCCATCTAACAAGACTTTGGATGTTACCGAAGATCTACAATACATAAGAATGGGCCTAGAAAACTAAACCTTTTGGGACCCATGTTTTCCTGTGATAGTCCTGAAATATAGGGCAGCGTTATAATCACCAAACCATCAATGAGTGTTGAGTTGAGGATTCAACCCCTTAGGCTTCTCCTGCATCAATAGTGAAATCTTGGATCTTTTCAATTCATATATCCCTTCTCTAACTTTGTAACACTTCAGTAATTGTTTAAAATGGTTTTTAAAATTGGTTTAAAAACATTGGAAACGGTGTGGTGGCAACTCCTTGTTCCTGCACAGCTGAAACAGAGCGAGGATTGCTAACCGTCAACCACTCAGGAAAACTGAAGGACTAAAGAAGTGATCTACTGCCCAAATGAAAGCTTATTCCCACTTCTGTGAAAGTGAAGATTGGGTAACAGGGAAAGTGAGTGATCAGGAGAAGGACTGCAGTGTGTAAGGTCTTGCCCCTCCAATCTTCCCAAGAAAGCAGGACTCTTGAAACTGCAGTTGTTCCAAAAGGAGCTTTTATTGAAAGGTTTGTGATAACAAGAGATCTAGGCAAGAACTGAAGCTTCTCACTTAAAACCAGCTATTTAAACCAATGCTAACCAAACCCCTCCCACACTATATCATTGCAGGGAAACAGAAATTTCATATAGCAATAGCAATAGCACTTAGACTTCTATACCGCTTCACAGTGCTTTTACAGCCCTCTCTAAGCGGTTTACAGAGTCAGCCTATTGCCCCCAACAATCTGGGTCCTCATTTTACTCACCTCAGAAGGATGGAAGGCTTAGTCAACCTTGAGACTGGTGAGATTCGATATTCCAAATTGCAGGCAGCCAGCAGGCAGCAGAAGTAGCCTGCAGTAACAGCATTCTGACCACTGTACCACCGAGGCATATAGAGGCATATAGAGATTAACACAGTAATGCAAGAAACAGAAACAGAAACTTCATATACAGATCATTCTATTCCTCCCCCCTTCCTCCAACCAAAATGCCAGGATCCCTGTAGAAATATCTGGGACCTGACAGGATCAGGGTTGAAATCCAGAAGGTTCTGACAGGTTCTGGAGGACCGGTAGCGGAAATTTTGAGTAGTTCAGAGAACCAGCAAATACCACCTCTGGCTGGCCCCAGAGTGGGATGGGATTGGAGATTTTGCAATATCCTTCCCCTGCCATGCCCACCAAGCCACACCCACCAAGCCACACCACACATACCAAACCACGCCCATAGAACCAGTAGTAAAAAAAAATGAATTTTACCACTGGCTAAACTACATCATACCCTCAGCCCCTCATCTACTTTCAAAGATATTGTGAAAAGAAGGAAAATGTGTTTTTCTTACCAACCAACTTCCCCCCTGCCCATTCATTCTGGGGCATGTGTGCTGGGGAGAATGACTTTGTGCTGCGTGTCTATTAAGCGTTTCTCCCATGGACTGAAGGTTGTCTGAAGTTGTCTGAAGGTTGAATCACTACAACTGGACTGATTTTGTTATTAGTTTGAGAGACGTTTCGCTGCCCATCCTGGCAGCTTCCTGAATCAGAGTAAGGCAGTTAGGCAGAGATTCGTTGGAATGTACCAACTCCTGCCACATCAACCTCAGGGGGTTTCCACCCCAAAATGTGTTGCAATAGGTCAACGAAGATTCTCAGTCATCCAGATAGAGTTGTCTGAAGGTTGTCCTCAATCAGAGTAAGCCAGTTAGGCAGAGATTCGTCGGAGTGTACCAGCTCCTGCCATGCCAACCTTCATCGACATATTGCAACGCATTTTGTGGTAGAAACCCTCTGAGGTTGGCGTGGCAGGAGTTGGTACATTCCAACGAATTTCTGCCTAACTGGCGTGCTCCGGCTGCCGTTATCGAAGCGGCACCAATTCCAGCTCGGAGAATTAGGAAGAAAATTTTTCAACCCCGTTCAGAGCGCACAGAAAGCCAACATCCTTCTGTGTTTGAAAATTATTGCCTTGGGGGATTCAGCAAAATCCATCATCTTCCAGCTAGCCATATTGATGAATGTTTCTACTAATGCGGTCTGCTGTTCCATGTCATGTGCAAAGTTGGGCTAAAGCAACTCTGCGTAGCTTTTTTTAGATCCGAGCATAGTGGGTAAATTCAAACCGCCAATCCCGGGTTTGATTTAAATAAAACATCTTCCACAGGAATATGGGAATGAGGTGTTCTTCCAAGTTTACAACCCTGAGGTATTTCTTCTCTAACGAAGGCTGCCTTTTCTCCTTTTTTGCTTCTTCTTTTTTGGCTGGTTGAACAGCCTGTATAGTAGCGGCCAAAATTGTGGAAACCTTTTGGGAAATGTGTATTTTTGAGGTTTGGTGGCTAATAACACCACTTTTTTGGGGGGAGTTTCAAGATAATCCTATTCCACTGCTGGAATGGCCTGGGAATAGTCCAGATCTGAATCCAACTGAAAATCTATGGAGCTGACTAAAGAAACTTGTTAGTCAGAAACGATCCAGCAATAAAACCCAGTTAATAGAAGCAATCCTTCAATTTTGGTTTCACATGATAACAGCTGCAGAACTAAAAGACTTGATTAACTCCATGGAAGACATTGTAAGGCCGTAATTCATGCTAAAGGTTACCTAAGTAAGCATTAACTGACATGGTGATAACTTTTGTATATCTCGTTTTTTCTATGGTGATCATTTTTGTATATCTCGTTTTTTCTGTGTTTCACTTTTCTTTGTTATACCATGACTGCTATTCTAATAACAAATCCTTCCTAAAAGTTATTGCATTGCATTCTTGATTAAATCATCTTTCTATTGATATATAATTTTATGGTACTACTCCAAAACAAAAAACCCAAAGTGGTGTTATTAGCTAGTTTTAGAAAATACACTTTTCCTAAAAGGTTTCCACAATTTTGGCCACTACTGTATTTTCTCCAAAAGGCCAACACCCTCTCCTCCCAATTTTTTTTTACCCAGAACCATTAACTGTAAAGTAGATTTGACTCAAAGAAGGATCGGCCCTGGATTACTCAGGATTATTCCCTGGGTAACTTTACAGATAAATTGATCAGTAAAGTTACTGATGGTCACATGATCGAAATTCGGTTGCCTGGCAATAAATATGAATTTATGACAGTTGCAGCACCCCAGAGTCGTGTGTGTCAGGGTTCCAAGTAACACCCCCAACCAATTAAGACTCCGAGGCAAGCAATTCCTCAGAGACCCATTCTATTAGAGATGTCATATTGGCACATCTGGGAAAACCAGAATCTGAAAGCTCCTGTGTTTTCCCCACCCAAAAGAAAGTCCAGGTGCCTTCCCTTGCACCCACATGTCCATCACATGGTCCAATCAATCCACCATCCCAACTGGAGGTGCCTCCCAGTCACGCTACTCCAGGTGCAGGTTGAACGTCCTTGACTCTCAGAGAAAAGAATGTTGTTATGACTAAATAACTCTACCAACTCCATACAGCCCCCCTCCCACTTTCCCACAGCACTAAGTGTGGCAGCCCTGAAGATCCAAAAGAAAAGATGTCCTCCAGGGCTGACAATGAGATCCCCATTTGTGAACTTTCTAAACCAAGTCAATGGAGGAAACTGAATTTTTCAACAGCAAGTGATTCCAGTAACAATTGTGACAAAATTGGGTGTGACTCACTTAACATCTGCCTTGATTAGTAATGGAAATTCTAGTCTCAATTGTGGCCATAAGCCGAGGACAATCTTTTTTTTTTAAATTTATATTTATATGCCGCCCTTCTCCGGAGACTCAGGGCGGCTTACAATGTATTAAGCAATAGCCTTCATACTTTTTGTATATTTATACAAAGTCAGCTTATTGCCCCCACAAACTGGTCCTCATTTTACCCACCTTAGAAAGGATGGAAGGCTGAGTCAACCTCTTAAAACAACTTGTACTTCTTCTTCTTCTTCATGTCCCATATCCATCATCGGACGTTGGCGATCATGTTGGAGATCCTATTTTTATTAACAGCCACACGAAAAGCCTGATGGCGCAGTAGACAAAAGCACTGTGATTAACATTCATCTGCCTGCAATTACTGCAAGTTCGAATCTCACCAGGCTCAAGGTTGACTCAGCCTTCCATCCTTTCTAAGATAGGTAAAATGAGGACCCAGATTGTGGGGGCAATAAGCTGACTTTGTATAAATATACGCCAAAAAATGGCCTGGAAAAATGGCAAAAACCAGCAAAAAAAAAAAAAACAAAAAAACCAGGCATGCATGCACCGGCCAGCTGGTCTTCGGGTTTCCGGCACTCTGACGCATGCACATTCACGCACATTCGGTTTGGGCACTTGGTGCCAAAAAGGTTCGCTATTCCTGGTGCTGGGTCTCCTGCTTGGGCGGGGGGTTGGACTAGATGACCTACAAAGTCCCTTCCAACTCTGTCAATCTGTTAATTTGTTAAGTTGGTTGTCCAATCTCTACATGTGAAGCTGGCTAGCTGAATCTGCATGCCAGTTGATGTGTCAGAATTGGCCTTGCAACCTCACTATTTTTTGGACTGAAAAAACAAGAGAGAACTGCACGGAGAGGCTTTTTCATTCAGCCCAGGCAATGCTTTATTGGCAAACGCCTGGTTCCCTTGGCAGCTCCTAAAGAGGGGAGCATTTCAACTGACATCTTAACCCCAGTCTTAATAGAAGTGAAATTTAAACCGCTTAACCAAACACTGCAGACTTTGATAGAATTAGTGGTGGGGCTGAGGAGAGCCAAGAGAACAAAGACGAAACAGATGTTGGCAGTTTCTGGGTTTTTTTTTTTAAATGTTCACTTCCTCCCTTCCCTCCCCTTGTTCCCTGGGCCTCAAAATTGTGTTGGTTGTCTTCTGTGTCCGTAGAGAGTGTTTTTCTAAAGATTCTGCGAAAAGCTTGTTTTCCTGCCAAAAGGGATGCTTCATGTTGCTTGGTTGTCTAAAGAGACGAAGTCTGTAGAAAGCAGGAAAAATGTTCACGCTATGTTTGCATTCCTGTTTTCTTCTGAACGGCACTTCAAGTCAACGATTGAGCCATTATTCTCTGCTGGTGATTTTAATAGGGTTTGGCCCAAATTGCTCTCAACATTACAATGTGGTTTTTTTCCCCTGCTATCAATTGTTCAGCATCTTTTGTTCTCTGTTATAGAATGTTAAGATCTGGTTTCCCTCCCATCCTTCTCCTGCTACTCTCTTTCTTTGTGTTCAAAAATGTTAGGGTAAAGCACATACCTAAACAATTATTTACAGTTTGCTAAAATAATGGAAGTTTGTTATAGGGATTCTGGTACGGCCACTCCAGCTCTTAAATATATTACTCAATGCATTGTTTCAAATAGCCTATTCATCATATGAAAACAATTCAGCTTAAAAAAGACTAGCACCAGCAAAGAATATCCTTTCTAACAACTTTCAGCTATGGTTGAAAATGACCTTAGTGGAGAACTATCTTTTAATACTATGCTAATGTAATGTAATGTAGTGTAGTGTAGTGTAGTGTTGTGTTGTGTTGTGTTGTGTTATGTTATGTTATGTTATGTAATAATAATAATAATAATAATAATAATAATAATAATAATAATAATAATAATTTAATTTGTATCCCGCCCTTCTCCCAGAAGGGACTCAGGGCGGTGAACAGCCAGAATTAAAATACATACAATACAAAAATTAAGATAAATTAAAAAATATTAAATTGATCGGCCTCCCAATTTAAAACCCCAAATCTATAAAATTCAAAATCCCAATTTAAAACCATTTAAGCTAGGCCGGCTTGCTGGAATAAGTAAGTCTTCAAGGCTTTGCGGAAGGTACGAAGGTCCGGGATCAGTCTTATTCCAGGAGGTAGCTCATTCCATAGGGCGGGTGCCCTCGCAGAGAAGGCTCTCCCCCTGGGGGCCACCAGCCGACATTGCTTGACTGACGGCACCCTGAGGAGGCCCTCTCTGTGAGAGCGTATTGGCCGGTGGGAGGTTATCGGTAGCAGCAGGTGGTCTCGTAAGTACCCTGGCCCTAAGCCATGGATGTTATGTTATGTTATGTTATGTTATGTTATGTTATGTTATGTTATGTTATGTTATGTTATGTTATGTTATGTTATGTTATGTTA
>WNWU01000025.1:13577588-13592588 GCA_012654045.1 Ptyas mucosa | reverse complement strand
AACTCAAAATTTCTGCCACTGGTTCTCCAGAACTGGTCAGAACCTGCTGAAACCCACCTCTGGTTTCTATAGGTTTTTTTCTTTGCATTTTTAACCTTTAACAAAATTATTATTTAAAAAAGTAATTTAGCAGGATAGAAAGTAATTTTTTTACCCTATCTAATACCTAGAACAGGGGGTAAAATGCACTTACCTTCGCTACCGGCATGCACAGAGGGTCAGCACATGGGACGTGATGATGTCCAGGCAGGGAGCCGAGCGGGGAAGCTTCAGCTCATCCTCTCTCTTCAAGCGGGTTGAGTGGCTTTTGCTGTGGTGCAGTTGCTCCAGCGGCATTGGCTTTTTCTCTGGGCATGTGTTTCCTGGGCCCACCCCGGCTGACGATGTCAATATGGCTGATGGCATGAGAGGGTGAGTGTGGCTGGTCGCTCGCTTCACTGCCGAGGCCTCTGAAGCCAACTTGCTGGTGAAACGAGTGGTGAAATGTAAAATTTGTTACTACCAGTTCTGTGGCCATGGCTTGGTGGTGGTGAGGTAATGTGACTGGGTGGGTGTGGCCAAGTTTTGTTTTTTTACTTTTAAAAGCATTTTTTCTACAACCTTAAGAGGTTGCAGAAAAAAATGCTTTTAAAAGCCTCTGACGATCCCAGCTGAGCTGCACGATCATCAGAGGCTTTTTTTTTTAACTTTTAAAAGCATTTTTTCAGCCGAAGAGGTTGTAGAAAAAATGCTTTTAAAAGTAAAAAAAAAAAAAAGCTGGGCATTGGGGGGGGCAGGGATTTTTGCTACCGGTTCTCCGAACCACCCACCGCCATCACTACCGGATCGGGCAATCCGGTCCAAACCGGGAGCATTTCACTTCTGGGTGAAATCCAGTTGGCAACATGCGAAGGCTTGCAGCTTGCAGGGAGGGAGATTTGAATTGGTTTGTTCAGCAAACCGATTCAAATCGTCCCTGCCGCCATGGCCGAGCCAGGCTGAGGTGGTCAAATTTCACTCCTGACCTAGAACCAATTGCTACCTACCAGTCATGTTTTTCAATAGTTGTGATCTATACAGGAGTCTCTTCTAGCAATACTTTACTTTGGAAGTGAAATTGGAATTAACATTGTCATTGGCTGCTCCTCTATTGTAGACCTACCAGCCAAAGGGGAATTATCCAACATGATAGCAGGGCATACGAAGGAAAGGAGAAATGCTGTAACCATTTCTCATGGGCAGGTTGATGAGGACAAAATCGGGGCGATCGGGGGGAAAAAAACACCCTTTGGGAACAACTCTTTCCGAAGGTTGGGATTTTATAGGAAATCAGAGAAGTTGGAGACACTGTACAAAGATAGAAAATACTTGATGGTGGACATGTGGAGAAGCAAAGGAGTATTGGACAAAAATCAAGGCATGGTTGGAAGAGACGAGCAATGTATTGAATTGAAACCAGAAACATTTCTGCTAGGAATTTTACCTGAAATTTATAACAAAGAGAATGTATATTTGATTATTCATGTATTAACCACAGCTAGAATTGTATTTGCACAACATTGGAAAAGTGAAGAGATTCCCGTTGATGAGAAGGTGATCAGGAAAATATTAGAACGTGCAGAAAGGAACAGATTAACATTAGCAATTAAGGAGAAAGAACAAACTGAATATTATGTGATATGGGAGGTATTTTATCAATGGCTGGAGAATATAAAAAGGAGTTTGAAAATGAAGAAGATAAAGTAAAAATATATTAAGATAAAGATGTAAATAGAAAGGAAATTGTTATTCCTATATATATACTGTATATATATATAAGATATTATAAGATATTAAGAAGAAAATGGAGAGCATTATAATGTTTAAATGTTTACTATACTATAATATTAAGCTAATGAAATAATATTATGTCAATACGAATGAGATGGAAAATGGTGAATGATGTTGCGCAGAGATGTTTGTAACCAGATGACAGATTGCAGATGGACAGATGGAATGTTTATGTTTGTAATTGAAAAATATTTTTTTAAAAAAAGATAGAAAATACCATAGCATATATTCCAGGAATGAAATCCAGCAGGTTCTGACAAGTTCTGGAGAACCGGTAGCGGAAATTTTGAGTAGCTTGGTGAACCAGAAAATACCGCCTCTGGCTGGCCCCAGAGTGGGGTGGGAATGGAGATTTTGCAATATCCTTCCCCCAGGAGTGGGGAGGGAATGGGGATTTTGCAGTATCCTTCCCCTGCCACGCCCAGTGTTATGTCCTTATAAGGACATCCGGCCGGGGATTGGTTAATCCTCCGGGCGGGAAAGTTAAACCGCTGTCATTGGACGGCTGGTCTGCCGGAGCGCTATAAAAAGGGCTCCGGCAGCACAGCCGTTCGTCTGTTCTGACTTAGTTAAGAGCTGAATAAAACTTGTTGAACAGACCCCGCTGGTCTTGTCTTCTTTCCTGCGCCTGATCTAACACTGGCGACGAAGGATTTGAAAAGAACCGCCACGCGGAGCTAAGTCACTCATCGAGAGTTTTCTCACTGAGCTGAAGTCACTGAAGATGGAGGCGTCACAAGCCGCGATGGCTCCGATCTCTAAATTCGACCCCAGAGTGGAGAAATGGACCTCCTATCTGGTTCGTTTCCGCCAGTTTCTGCGGGGAAACAACTATCAAGACCTCTCCGATGAACGGAAACGAGCCCTGTTCCTAGCGCATTGCGGCTCCGAGGTGCTTGAGATGGCCATCGACCTCGTGTCCCCAAGGAACATCGAGGAGATGTCTTGGGCCGATCTGCAAGACGTGCTGAAGGAGCACTACGCTCCCACTGGAACTCCCATTGCCAACAGATTCACCTTTCAGCAAAGGAATCAGTTGGAAGGGGAGCCCATCAAGGACTTTGTGGCAGCTCTGCGGCAACTCGCGTCAAACTGCGAGTTTGACAACGTTGAGAACGCCATCAGAGACCGCATTGTCTTCGGCATGAGGGACATGGGACTGCAACGTAAGTTCCTCAGCCGAAAGAAGATCGCGTTGAAAGACGTCGTTGAGGAGGCAATCGCAGCCGAAATCTCAGAAAAGGCGGCTGCCGCCATGAGTAGGGCTAAAGGGGTGCACAAATTGCACCGCCAACCTAAGAGCTCGTCTGAGGAGTCGTCTGCCAGCTCCTGCTCCGACGACGAAATGGCCGTTCACAAGGTCTCCCGCCAAAACCGTCGCGAGCGCACACAAGATGGCGCCCGGATCGAGCCCTGCGGCAGCTGCAAAGGAAGCCATGCCAGAGCTAAGTGCCGTTGGAGAGACGCCATCTGCCGACGCTGCAACAAGCGGGGGCACATCGCTGAAGCCTGCAGGGCCGAAGCACCTACCCCGGGTCCGTTTCCCCCCGGCTGGGGCGAGAAACGGCAAGACAACCAGAGACCATCCAAACGGTCCTCTACCAGGTCTCAGCAACGAGGCGGCGGCTACGCGGCGGTCAGAACTGAGCAGCTGTCCTCCGGCATCCACACCATTGACGATGCGGCCGCAAAGTTCCATGCCACCGTGATCGTGGAGGGAACACCCTGCTCTATGGAGGTTGATTCGGGATCGAACTACTCCATCATGGACTGGCACCAGTTAAAGCGCCTGAAACCGGGCATCTCGAGGAAAGACCTCAAGCCCCTACGGGCCCGTCTTGTCGATTTCGGCGGCAACCCTGTTGAGATCCTGGGGAGGACTTCGCTCCGGGTCACCTACCACGACTTCCAGGGCGTCCTACCCATCACTGTCGTGGGGCGAAACCGCCCGAGCCTGCTGGGGATGGAGTGGTTCGAGCCTTTGGGGCTGTCTATCAGCGGGATCCATCAAATTTGTAGGGACGAACTCGACGCCATCATCGAAGAGTTCAAGGAAGTCTTCGATGGTAAGCTGGGGAAATTTGTGGGGAGACCCATTTCCTTCAATTTGGACAAAAATGTCACCCCAATTAGGCTTAAGCCCCGCAGGGTTCCGTTCGCCCTGAGGCCCAAGGTCGACGCCCAGATAGATAAGCTTGTCGCCCAGGGGGTCCTGGAACCGATCGATCATGCTGCATGGGAGACCCCCATTGTGACCCCGATGAAGCATGATGGGTCTGTGCGCATCTGCGCCGACTATAAGTGTTCCATAAATAAGGCCCTCCAGCAGAGCGCATATCCGGTTCCAGTGGTGCAACATCTGCTGCACTCACTTGGGAGCGGATCAATATTCGCAAAATTGGACCTGGCCCAAGCTTACCAGCAATTGCCAGTGGATGAAAAAACTGCGGAGGCACAAACCATTGTCACGCATAGAGGGGCATTTAAATGCACGCGCCTCCAATTTGGGGTCAGCGCAGCCCCAGGTATTTTTCAATCATTTATGGAACGCCTTCTTCAAGGCATTCCAGGGGCGGTCCCTTACTTCGATGATGTCTTGATCTCCGGCCACTCCAAAACCCAACTACTTGAGCGACTGCGCATGGTTTTACAGCGGTTCAAGGAGAAGGGTTTGAGAGTCAGGAGAGACAAGTGCATCATCGGGGTCCAGGAAGTCGAGTTCCTGGGTTATCTCATTGATAAGAACGGCATTCACCCCACCAAATCTAAGGTTAGGGCTATCCATGAAGCTCCAGCCCCCCAAAACAAGACGGAGCTTCAGGCGTTTCTGGGACTACTGAATTTTTACAGTGTTTTCCTGAAACAGAAAGCCTCCGTGGCTGAACCGCTCCATCGCTTGCTGGGGAAGGCGGTTTCCTGGAGGTGGGGGAAGGAAGAGGACGCAGCATTCAGAGCTGTCAAGAACCTACTTTCTTCTGAGAGTGTCCTCATCCAATACCACGAGACGCTCCCCCTGCTATTGACTTGCGACGCATCCCCCTACGGCGTCGGAGCAGTCCTCAGCCATCAGTTCCCGGACGGGAAGGAAGCCCCCATCGCCTACTTCTCGAAGACGCTGTCCAGCGCCGAGAGAAATTACAGCCAATTGGACAAAGAGGCCCTGGCCATCGTTGCGGGCATCAAGCGCTTCCACGAGTACCTATACGGACGGAGGTTCACGGTCATCACAGACCACAAGCCCCTGTTAGGCCTTCTGTCGGGAAGCAAGCCCACACCTAACTATTCATCGCCCAGGATGACACGCTGGGCAATTTTTTTGGCCGGGTACTCTTACGAACTTTGCCACAGGCCGGGCAGTAACATCTGCAACGCTGACGCCTTGAGCAGATGCCCGTCAAAGGACTTAGTGGAGGACCCAGCCCCCACCCTGGGACTGCATCACATCGATGGCGACCTGGCTTGCCCAGTCACATCCGCAGACGTCGCGGCAGTAACCCAGAAAGACCGGACTTTGAAGCAAGTGATGTCTTGGGTGCTGCGCGGCTGGCCTGCGGGACCGTTGACCGACGACTTCAAGCCGTTTGCAAAGAGGCAGCAGGAACTGTCAACCATGAAGGGCTGCCTACTGTGGGGTGACAGGGTTGTGGTTCCCCAGGCTTTGCGCCTAAAGACATTGGAGACTTTGCACAAGGGGCACCCTGGCATCGTGCGCATGAAGGGACTGGCACGGAGCTACGTCTGGTGGCCATCACTGGACAAAGACATTGAGAACTGGGTCTCCAGATGTGATCCGTGCCAAGAAGTCCGCCCCGCCCCTCCGCAAACGCCTGTTGCGGAATGGGAAACGCCAAGCAACCCGTGGGCGCGAATACATATAGACTTTGCGGGCCCGATGCAAGGGAAGTTCCTGCTAATAGTGGTGGATGCCTTTTCCAAGTGGCTTGAGGTCATTCCCCTGGCATCCATCACTACTGAAGTCACTATTAGAGCCCTCCGGCGACTATTCGCTACCCACGGGCTGCCGGACATCCTTGTTTCCGACAACGGCCCGCAGCTGACCTCGAAACCAATGGAGGAGTTCCTGGCCAGTTTGGGCATTCGCCATGCCCTCTCTGCCCCCTACAGACCGGCTGGCAACGGACAAGCTGAGAGGATGGTGAGGTTCACTAAAGAGGCCCTCGCCAGGATGGGGCCGGGCGATTGGCAAGAGAAGATCGACAACTTCCTCTTGATTCAGCATATTACGCCGCATGCCACCACTAGAAAGAGCCCGGCCGAAATGCTGATGGGCAGGAAGCTGAGGTCACCCCTGGACCGACTTCACCCCCTGTACCACTCCGAGGTCACCGCAACCGCGAGCCGCCCCCTCCGAGCCTTCTCCGCAGGAGATCCGGTTTTCGCGCTTAATTTCCACGGCCTGCCGAAATGGCTTAAAGGGAGAATCGAGAGCTCAACCGGCCCGAAGTCCTACACTGTCGAACTGCAAGATGGAGTGGTCTGTAGACGTCACATCGACCAACTCCGGAAGCGGTGGGAAGGGGATGGCGAAAACCACCCTGACGAGGTAGGACAACAACATCCCTACAAGGCAGGCCAAAACCACCCCGACGAGGTAGGACAACAACACCCCTACAAGGCAGGCCGAAACCACCCCGACGAGGTAGGACAACAACACCCCTACAGGGCAGGCCAAAACCACCCCGTCGAGGTAGGGCAACGCCACCCGGGCAGGGCAGGACAACACCACCCTTGTGAGGTAGCCCTGCAACACCCAGTCGAGGAAGGGCCGTACCACCCCAACATGACCGGCCAGCCAGCAGACCAGCTACCGTACTGCAACTGCCGAGTAGACAGGGGACTCCACGGCAACGAAAACTCACGCCTCCCCGGCAAGGCGACCCAACGCCACCCCGACGGCAGGGAACTCCAGGGAACGCCAGTAGACCGGGACATGCCCAACCGAGGGGGCCAACAACAACCCGGTGAGGGAGGCCTACGACACCCCTGCATGCAAGAACTACACCACCCGTCTGAAATCCTCCGCCCAGCTGACCCCCGTCCCAAGCAACAACGACCCGACCAGGTCGACCTGCACCACCCAGACAGGGTCGACCAACACAAGTCTAAAAGATACGGACAATTTGCAAAAAATATAAAAAACCCAAGGGACTTACCGGTCCACGACGATCGGCACCCAGGACAGGGAAGAGACCAACCGGACCAGCAGATATATTCCAACAGCGGGTCGGGAGGCGGCACACCGGAGCCGGTACCTGCAACGACCACTTCACAGCCCAGCAGCAAGGCCGGAGGCGCACGGACAGGGCCGGCACCTTCAACGACCCAGCGGCAGGCATCCCAGGGGCGAGGGTCGGAGGACACCGGAGCAGCCACCTTCCAGACGGACGACGGAGAACAGAATGAACTGCGCAGGTCGAGCAGGGCTTCCAGACGTCCCGCCTACCTGCGTGACTACGTCTGTTGATTGACACGAGCTGAACCATGTTTCATCTAGGGGGGGAGGAGTGTTATGTCCTTATAAGGACATCCGGCCGGGGATTGGTTAATCCTCCGGGCGGGAAAGTTAAACCGCTGTCATTGGACGGCTGGTCTGCCGGAGCGCTATAAAAAGGGCTCCGGCAGCACAGCCGTCTGTCTGTTCTGACTTAGTTAAGAGCTGAATAAAACTTGTTGAACAGACCCCGCTGGTCTTGTCTTCTTTCCTGCGCCTGATCTAACACCCAGCAAGCCACACCATGCCCAGCAAGCCACGCCCACAGAACCAGTAGTAAAAAAAATTGGATTTCACCACTGATATATTCCTCAGCCACCTTCTCATTAAAAAAAAAAGGCCAAAAACAGAGCATTCCATCAGACTGCCCCAAAGGTGCTTTTCGAAAAGTCAATTTCTCCTGAGTGAAGAAGCTTCTTGGAAGAGAAGCGAAACATTTTCAAAGAAAAACAAAGAAAGTTCAGTAGACTCTTGAAAAAAAAGCACTTTTGGGACAACCATGACCTAGATGACTGAGAATCTCCACAGACATTCCATCAGAACCTCAGAATTGATCTGAACCTCTCAAAATACAGTTTTAAAGCAAATTCAATTAAATTGGATGAACACGACTTTTAAAAGATTCCGAATTTCTCTGTTTAGAATTTTCATAAACGATGGAAGGAATAATCTGATTTAGGGGTTCATAAGTGTGTGTGTGAGTATTTTATTGACACTTGAACCAGGGGTGGGTTCTACCTACCTTTACTACCGGTTTACAATGGGATCGCGTGCATGTGCTCGCTTTGCTCACATGCATGCCTTGCTTCTGCGCATGCGGAGATCGCTGATGATGACATCCGGGGCGGTGGGCGGGGCCTCGTGCTGGTTTTACTACCGGTTCTTGTGAACCGGTCTGAACCGAGGGCAACCCACCACTGACTTGAACCTAATAGTAATATTAGCACTAGCACTTAGATTTATATACTGTTTTACAGTGCTTTTACAGCCCTCTCTAAGCAGTTTACAGAGTCAGCTACTTGCCCCCAACAATCTGGGTCCTCATTTTACCCACCTCGGAAGGATGGAAGGCTGAGTCAACCTTGAGCCTGGTGAGATTCGAACTGCCAAATTGCAGTCAACCGGCGGTCAGCAGAAGTAGCCTGCAGTATTTAACTCTAACCACTGCACCACCACGGCTCATTATACTGCTCATGATACTAAAAGTTATGAAAGAAACTCAATAATTTGAATTTCTTTCATAAATTGAGTTACAGAAATATTCTTTCTGTAATATTTAATAATATAACAAAGTGCGGTTTTATACCTATCAGTACTCACAGTCCTGTTTTTTTTTCTTCTTACTACTGCTGCGATGTTTGATCCAATGAGACTGATATTTTGCTTCCCTCTGACAAATACCCTTTTATAAATGCAATATTAAAAAGAATGATCCATTGAAGTTCCAAATCAATGATTTAATCATAGGTGAAAGTTTAAGCCAATATTCTTTTCGCAAACTGTAAAGACCAATTATTTTTCATCTATTAAAGTCAACATAAATCTAACAATGTCTTTGCAACAACTCCAGGCCTTTTGAATCCAATCCAGGGAGGCTAGTACAGAACCCAACCCATTTGAAAGCATTTGGCATTTCTCTGCATTATCTTTATGGTAATAGGTATGATACAGCACAAAACAATGTACTGAATAGAGTAGAGTAGAGTAGAGTAGAGTAGAGTAGAGTAGAGTAGAACAGAACAGAACAGAACAGAACAGAACAGAACAGAACAGAACAGAACAGAATAGAACAGAATAGAATTCTTTATTGGCCAAGTGTGATTGGACACACAAGGAATTTATCTTTGATACATACGCTCTCAGTGTACATAAAAAGAAAAGGTACATTCATCAAGTATCATAAGGTACAACACTTAATGATAGTCATAGGGTACAAATAAGCAATCGAATCATATTAGGAAACAATCAATATAAATCATAAGGATACAGCAACAAGTTAAGTCATACAGTCGTAAGTGGGAGGAGATGGGTGATAGGAACAATGAGAAGATTAATAGTAATAGTAATGCAGACTTAGTGAATATGGTTTTTTTTTAATGCAAACCCATGTTTAATCAACGTTTGCAAATCAGAATAAAGCTGGAAGGGACCTTAGAGGTCTTCTAGTCCAACCCCCTGCTCAAGCAAGAGAGCCTATACTATTCTGGACAAATGGGTGCTCAATCTCTTCTTGGAAACCTCCAGTGATGGAGCTTCCACAACTTCTGGAGGCAAGTTGTTCCATTGATTAATTATTTTCACTGTCAGGAAATTTCTCCTTAGTTCTAGGCTGGATCTCTCTTGAATGATCTTCCACCCATTTCTTCTTTTCCTTGCCCTTGGGAGTTTTGGAGACTAGATTGACCCTTCTTCTCTGTTACAGCCCCTCAGTCTTCCACTGTTATCATATCACCTTTAGTTCTTCTCTTTGTTAGACTAGACATATTGAGTGACCTCAATCCAGGCACGGTTTGCCCGAACAGGTAGTAAAAAAAAATGATTTAAAACGTTAAAAAAAAGTTCCGATGATTGCAAGGCGCAGATGATCATCTGAACTTTTTTTTTTTTAGCATTTTTTTCTACCGGTTCGGGCAATAGGTAATAAAAAAATGGTTTAAAAAGTAAAAAAAAATGGTTCCGACAATCAGCTGTGACAATCAGCTGTGCCGGGGAACTTTTTTTTTTTTTTACTTTTTAAAGCATTTTTTAACTACCTATTGCCTGAAGTGGTATTTTTGTGTAAAGTGTGATAGTTTGTTTTTTGAGCTCTCTGTGACTCTGTGAGGTTTCTGCTTGTTGCAGGGGCCATTTTGTGTGAAGTCCAGCTGCTTTTGCATTGTGTGTAAGTCAGTTGTGTGGCTTTTGTGTTATTTTTGTGTGAAGTGTGATAGTTGGTTTTCCCAGTCACATGACCACCAATCCATGCCCACCAAGTCACATGACCACCAAGCCATGCCCACCCAGTCACATGACCACCAAGCCATGCCCACCAAGCCACATCCACAGAGCCGATAGCAAAAATTTTTGAATTCAACACTGGAGTGACCTCAATCGTTCTTCATGCCGTTTAGCTTCCAAACTCTTTATCATCTTTGTTGCTCTTCTCTGAACTCTTTCTAGAGTCTCAGTATCTGTTTTGTATTGTGGTGCCCAGAACTGGATGGAGTATTCCAAGTGTGGCCTCATTAATGCAGTACAAAGCAATACTATCACTTCTTGTGAGCTAGGTGCTTTCCCTCTGTTGATGCCCTAACATGAATGATAAGCAGGGGTGGGATTCTACCAGTTCAGACTGGTTCAGACTGGTTCAGGAGAACCAGTAGCCCTGACGATCAGCTGGGAGCAAACCGGTTCGTCCCGATGAGCAGATGGGCCCACCCGACCACCCACGCTATTTCCCTACTTTTATCTTCTCAACTGATTTGTGTGGTAGAGCAGATTGCAGTGTAAATCAGCTCTGTTACTCCTCCGAAGAACCGAAGTGGAGGAAGGAAGTGAAGATTTCTTCAAACTGTGCACTTGCATGCAGCGCATGTCAGGCGTGCGCAAATCACGCAATCACCGAACCGGTTGTTAAACCGGGAAGATCCCACTTCTGATGATACGTAATAGCTGAGTTCTAAAAAGAGTGCCAAGCAACTTTCATAGCTTCAAATGACTGTCCCTTTGTTACAATCTGCTGAGAAAATGCACAACACTCAACCCAATTCTTGTGTGTTGTGTGTACTTTGACATCAACTCTTGACCTAATCTATTCGATTGATGGATTTGTTGTTAGGCTAGAAATCAGGGAAGAAATAAGTATATACAAATATATGTATGTGTGTGTGTATATATGTATGTGTATACACACATGCACACTTGATCTACACATGTGGAAATGTTCTGGCTGGCCTCGCATGTTATCTCCAGAATAACCTTGTATAATAGTATGTGGGAAAAGTCCTGTGAGTTTCAGCAAAAAAGATGCTGTCAAGGGAACAGTCAGGTAAAAGTCCACAGCTGGACTGTTAGTAGAGCAAGAGGCTCAAAAGAGACCCTCTCTAGTTTCTTGTGTTTGTGTAATCCCAAAACATCTGGAGTACCACTTGAACGCCATCAGCACTGATAAAATCCCCATCGGTCAATTGCAAAAAACTTAAAACAGCTTGCATCCTGCAATGAGATCTTTAATACCTCCAAACTACAACATCTGCCTATGCCAAGTCCTTGGAAAAGACTTGAAAGGTGGATAAAAATGCCATATTCAATCTAAACATCTGGCTGACTAAGCAATGAACAACAATGACTTACCTATATCCGAAAGGTCATGGGAAGATAAAGTGGAAAAAGTTATCGAAAATGAGAAGGTGAAGAACTTGTGGGACTTTTGAATACACATGGATTGTCATTTGGAACACAACACACCAGATATCATAGTTGTCGAAAACTGAAGTATACAATTTATTGATATTACTGTACAAGGAGACACCAGAGTTGAAGAAAAAGAACTGGAAAAAAAATCACAAAATATCGCGATCTGGCCATCGAAACTATGTGATTATGGATGAAACATGTGACAGTGATACCCATTGTCATCGGGGCACTTGGCACCATGTCCAAGAATTTTACAAAATACATCAAGAAATTACAGCTTCCTGCAATAACACCAGCGGAACTGAAAAAAACTGTGCTACTCGGAACATCGTACATTTTAGGAAGATACTTCATTGATACCTAGGATGCTGGCAGCAACCTGTATCAACCATCAGCGCCAGTCAATAATATTTGTGATACATTTTTAAATGTTCAGTTGACTGAGTTTCATATTTAATGAATACAAGATATAATAAAAATAACACCACCAACAACAATGCAAACACTCAAAAAGCTGGATAACAATTGATTTTAAGGCTATGCCTGCTAGACAAAGGACCTGAGGACAGAGAACATGATCTCCCCTTCTGCTGGACATCTAGAAGAAAAGGATTTCCCCAAGTCACCAAAGCGCTTCCTTGGCTGAGTAGAGATGAGGACTTGAATCTTAGTAGTCCAAGTCAACAGCTTAACTATATACAGAATAATAACAACAACAGAATAACAGAGTTGGAAGGGACCTTGGAGATCTTCTAATCCAACACCCTGCTTAAGCAGGAGACATTATACCATTTTGGACAAATAGTTGTCCAGGCCCTTCTTAAAAGCCTTCAGTGTTGGAGCACCCACAACTTCTGAAGGCAAGTTGTTCCATTGTTTGATTGCTCTTACTGTCAGGAAGTTTCTCCTTAGTTCTAGATTGCTTCTCTCCTTGATTAGCTTCTATCCATTGTTTCTCGTCTGGCCTTCTGATCCTTTGGAAAATAGGTTGACCCCCTCTTCTTTGTGGCAGCCCCTCAAATATTGGAACACTGCTATCATGCCACCCGTAGTTTCTTTTCACTAAACTAGACATGCTCAATGCCTGCAACTGTCCTTCCTATGTTTTAGCCTTCAGCCAGAGGTGAAATGCTCTGAAGACTACTACTGATTTGCTGCGCACGCATGCAAGGTGCGCACTAAATGTGTGCTTTGCGTGTGTGTGCACAGTGCATGCTAAATACACGCTTTGTGTACAAGTGCACCACAGGTGCTACCGCGCAGCACTGAAAAAGGAGGCTTAAGCAGCCTTTTCTAAGGTAAGTAGAACAGCGAGGTGGGGAGACAGTTGTGCCGCGTGATTTAGATTTGCTAGAAAGCAAAATTTCCTGCTTTCTAGTGAATATAAATCGCACAGCATAGCTGGTTGTTGGAAAAACCGGTTCGTCCGAACTGGTAACATTTTTTTTACTTTTATTACTTTATTTTCTTTAGGAGAAAGTTATCCTATATGTATGGAGAATTACTGCAGAGAAAGCGCCTCAGAGGGAGACCACAGCTGCGATATAAGGATATCTTCAAGAGGGACCTTAAGGTCCTGGGAATGGACATTAACAACTGGGAAACCTTGACCTCTGATCGTTCAGCTTGGAGGCTAAAAATGCAGGATGGCCTTCTCCAATTTGAAGAGACACTTGTTCCACAGGCTGAGGCAAAGAGGAAGTCCCGGAACCAGCGAAATCTGGGGGCTGGGCAAGGGACAGAATGTATCTGCCCTCAGTGTGGAAGGGATTGCCACTCTCGAATTGGCCTTTTTAGTCACACTAGATGCTGTTTTAGGACCTCTTTCCAGAGCATGATACCATAGTCTTTTGAGATTGAAGGATGCCAATGAATGATGACTTTAGCTTTTATTACTACCGGTTCAGATGAACTGGTCTGAGCCAGTAGCATTTCATCTCTGCTTCAGCCTATACACCGTATAATTGGTCTTCTCCCTACAGCCTAACCCCCCTCATAGACCCTGCCTGGAATTTATTTTGTATGTGAGTTGAACTAGTAAGGAGATTTCCCTTCCCTCAGCTCACGGCTTCCTTTTTGAGGCAGCAAAAAGCTTGTTTACACCACAATTTAGAACAGAAAGAATGTCTGCCTCAGATTTTTTTCTCTCTCTCTACCCAGGGAATTCCTAGCAGCAACCCACCCAGGCCCCAAATTATCAGCAGATCAAAGACATTATATTTATCAAGTGCTGCCATAACACATTTAATAGCAGCATGATGGATGCCGTGGCGGCCACGACTGAACACTTTGATGTACGTGGCCTTCTTTGATTAATGAGAGCGCCTGCTGAGACACTGCATATGGAGTGGATTAGTCTTTTCAAAAAATGGCTGGTTTTGCACTATTGGACTAATTATTTCACAAGCTCGGGGTCAGTCCAAATTCCAGCTCAGGAAAAAAAAAAAAAGAAGGGCCAAGTTCTAATTATAGCCAAAAAAAAGGCTCTTTGCATCTCTCTGTCTCTCAGGACGGCAGAAAGGAAGGGTTGAAATTCCTCTTTTCGCTTAGGCTGGGTTTCTTTCTTTCTAAAAGAAAAACTGTGGTGTATATTTGACAGGAGAGCCAAAGACCTAGTCTTAGTAAATCCAGAGTGAGGAAATGAGATTGAGATCAATTAAAATTACACGAATGCTAAGCAGGAAATGTAAATTAGCCACAATGGCTAATCGTATGGGTGGTCTGCTTTGAGGAAATACTGAATTTAGCTGGATTTACTGAAGAGCAACAAAAGTGATTAGGGGTCTTGAGGCTGAAACATATGAAGGAACTGGGTATGTCTAGTTTAATGAAAAGAAGGACCAGGGGTGACAGGCTAGCAGTCTTCCAATATCTAGGGGGCTGCCCCAAAGAAGAGGAAATCAAGCTATTCTCCAAAGCACCTGAGGGCAGGACAAGAAGCAATGGATAGAAACTAATCAAGGAGAGAAGCAACTTAGAACTATGGAGAAGTTTCCTGACAGTGAGAACAATTAATCAGTGGAAAAACTTGCCTCCAGAATTGTGAATGCTTCAATACTGGAAGTTTTTAAGAAGTTGCTGGATAATTATTTGACTGAAGTGGTGTAGGCTTTCCTGACTAAGCAGGGGGGTTGGACTAGAAGACCTCCAAAGTCCCTTCCAACTCTGTTATTCTATTCTATTCTGCTCTGCTCTGCTCTGCTCTGCTCTGCTCTGCTCTGCTCTGCTCTGCTCTGCTCTATTCTATTCTATTCTATTCTATTCTATTCTATTCTATTCTATTC
>WNWU01000025.1:13549981-13577578 GCA_012654045.1 Ptyas mucosa | reverse complement strand
TCTATTCTATTCTATTCTATTCTATTCTATTCTATTCTATTCTATTCTATTCTATTCTATTCTAGCCATTGGTAGGAGGGTCATCCTTGAACCATAGGCAAACATATAAAAAGAACCACGGTTTTTTTTTTCATTATTTCTATATTCATCATTACAAGAAACAAGAAACAATCAATTTTTATTACGGTCTCAGACCAGCATTACAAATAAAAGTATTAACAACAACAACAATAAACAGATGAATAATATATTATGATTAGTGGTGCATTATCAATAGACAGAGTCTGTCTAATTTTGCATGCAATATAACAAAATCTTTGTACTTTGTACCACAAACTTTGTTCTTTGTGCTGAACTATTGTACAACAATAGTTGTACATAAAAGTTATCAGTATTTCCCAGGTATTTTATTAAGTGAAGTGAAGAAACAAAGAAGATGATATTGTATGAAGCACACGGCTTGGGGAGAACCATGTAAGTTTTTTTTTAAATTTGTTTTTGAAATGTTATGCTTGCTACTTTTCTGAGTGGTGTCGTGGCCTAGAGGTAAAGACACTAGCCTTCCACTTCGAAGGTTGAGAGTTCAATCCTAGGCAGATGTTTCTCTTTTAGGCCCAATGAGAAAATATCTGCTGTAAACTCCGCATAGGCATCAGAAAGGGCATCCAGCCAGTTAAATGCTCAGCTCCACCCAGCTGCCCTGACTACAGGGTTGTAAAAAGAAAAAAAAATGTTTGCTACTTTCCTAAAAATTCCTGATAATCTCCGTTCAAGTTCACACAGGTCAGAAATGTGTTAGTTCAACATAAAGTGCAATCAGCTCACATTTCCAGGAAATGTTGGTTAAAATGTGCTGAAAATGGGAAGAGAGAAGAGAAAAATATGGTGATATGAATCATACCAGGGTCTATAGCAGGGGTGAAATCCAGCAGGTTCTGACAGGTTCCGGAGAACTGGTAGTGGAAATTTTGAGTAGTTCAGAGAACCAGCAAATACCACCTCTGGCTGGCCCCAGAATGGGGTGGGAATGGAGATTTTGCAGTATCCTTCCCCCAGAAGTGAGGAAGGAATGGAGATTTTGCAGTATCCTTCCCCTGCCACGCCCACCAAGCCCACACCCACCAAGCCACACCCATAGAACCGGTAGTAAAAAAATTTAGATTTCACCACTGGTCTATAGATCATCATCCTTTCTCTCTTATATTAGGAGTACAGACAGTCAAATGTAGTTGTAAATGTAGTCTACATCTCTTACAACTCCAAGCTGCTTACTATCATTTTCCTGCTTCTGTTTCTTAAATTTGAGATTTTTTCCCCCCAAGCAGGATTGTTTGAAAATCTTTGTTTTATTCAAAGATTTTTTCTGGGGGGAAAAATCACTGTAGAAGTTTAATTTCCCTATATTTCCCTACCCCCTCCCCGATATCTGGGATCCCATCTACAAGGCAATGGTGACATCAAGGGTGAGGTGTGAGCAAGGGTGAACGCAGCCTGGATGCACTGGTGAGAACTCACTGGTGTGTTATGTGACAGATGAATGCCAATCCATCTTAAATCTAAAATTTACAAGACAATCATCCACCCTGTTGCACTGTATGGCACTGAATGCTGAGTAGCGACAACAGGGACCAAAAGCTCTCTCTGTGCCATGGAAATACGAATAGCAATAGAAATAGCGCTTAGACTTATATACCGCTTCACAGTGCTTTTACAGCCCTCTCTAAGCGGTTTACAGAGTCAACATATTACCCCCAACAATCTGGCTCCTCATTTTACCCACCCCGGAAGGATGGAAGGCTGAGTCAACCTTGAGTTGGTGAGGATCGAACTGCTGGCAGTTGGCAGAATTAGCCTGCAATACTGCATTCTAGCCACTGCACCACCTAGCTCCATTGGCTATCGGGCATCTCCCTTCTTGACCACATCACAAATGACACCATTCGACAACATTTTGGTGTGGCACCAATTACAGAGAACTTGAGAGAAGGCCAACTCCTCTGGTATGGACATGTCCAGAGAGCAGCACCTTCCATCGTGGCCAAGACTGCCTACCAACTAGAAGTCAATGGCTGGTGTCCTCGCCGGCGCCCAAAACAGAGATAGCAAGACACCTTCCACAAAGTTATGCAAGCTGCAGGCCTGCGCCCTGGAGATGCAGCTGACCGTGCAAAGTGGCGTTCAATGATCCGAAAAGCAGACTCTGCACCTGTGGAAATATGCTAGGAAGAAGAAGAAGATGTTTCCCTAAATTATGTCATAAAATGAAATATGGTAAGTTACTCAAGTGAAAACACACAACATGTCAGGCTCAAATTCCAGCTTCCTCCCTCATTTCAGCTTCAGCATTTGGACCTTATTTGCTCTTCATTCCTTATTTGTTGGGCCTCATATCAGTTTTGGTTGCTGTCTCTTGAATCATCTCAGGAATGGAGTTTGTGACTAGCTTATCTCATAAACAGCAGCTAAGTGTAGCTTGCAAAAAAACCCAAGGAAATAATCAATTAAAAAGTTTCAAAGAAAAGTGACC
Source organism: Ptyas mucosa (assembly GCA_012654045.1). Classification (NCBI taxonomy): domain Eukaryota; kingdom Metazoa; phylum Chordata; class Lepidosauria; order Squamata; family Colubridae; genus Ptyas; species Ptyas mucosa. The sequence continues at coordinate 13,575,051 of WNWU01000025.1, read as the reverse complement.
TTTATAAACTCATAAAAGGGGGATGGATCAGGGGTGGGTTTTAAATTTTTTTACTATCGGCTCTGTTGGCGTGGCTTAGTTTGTGCGCGTGGCTTGATGGTCATGTGATAATTCTTTAGGATTTAGCAGAGGTACTGGTCTACCAGGCTTTTAACTGCTTGCAGAGCTGTACCGGTCTACCCATTTGTTCTTGGAGCGTTTGGTCTACTCATTTGTTTTTTGAGGCACCCGTCTACACATTTGTTTTTCGAGCACACTGGTCTACCACCACACTGCCTTTTAACACTGATCAGCTGTAGGGCGGCCCTTTGAAGCCCCGCGGCAAGAGTTTAAACAGTTTTTTTCCTTCCAGACGATCAGCTGGGACTCGGGAGGCAGCGAAAAATTGGGGGTGGGGCCAAATAAAAAGTAGGAATAACACAAGCGGAGGTGGGAGGGCCCAGCTCCCGAACAAAGAGAACCGGTTTGGTGACGTCATATTGTCACCACTATCGGCTTGGCCAAACCAGGCTGAACCGGGAGGAACCCACCATTGGGATGGATGGTGGTTAATATTGTAGTTCCCAAGATTTTGTGTTTTACCTGTGATTGTTGTGCATCTTGACTGTGCCCTGTGGGTTAAGATTTGACAATGCCCTGTGTCCAGTAAACCAGATTAATTTCACCACTACGTTGAGCACCACAATGCTGAAGTTATTCTGTTCCATTTTCCCCATCTGGAAACACGACAGTGGTGGGAATTGAAGCTTCTACTTAGCTTTCCTTTAAAAAAAAAAAAAGGCTTTAGACCTTAATGGCTGTCTTGCTTTTTAAAATAAGTTTTGAACGTGTAAATATTTTATCATATTTACCGAGGCATTATGGTTATTCTTGGCAACTGGCGGCTCTTCATTTCAAGAATCTGTTTGGTTTTTTTTTGTACCTCGCTTGGAGAAATCCAGGACTTGTAAAGGGGAAAAAAAAGATAGCAAATCTTTTTTCTTTTTTTTTTTTTTAATGTGGTTAAAGTAGAGGGAGCAAAGAGAGGGGAAAAAAGGGAATTTCCACTCATGGAGAAATAATTTCTTAAGTGCACCAACTGTTCAAGAGGTTAGGCGTAATTTTATTTTAGCTTCATAATTCAGCACGCTTTGGATTTCAAGGCATTTTATTTTACGCGACAGCAAAATCTACCCACAAAACTAGGGCAGTGACCCATGTTAACTTTCAAATTATATAACGCCGTACAGTGAAATATAACTAAAATAGGTTTCCAAGTTTTAAAAGCCTCGCAGGAGCTTCAAACCGAATGCAAGGAGTGAGGAATTTTTTTTTACTCGGTAAAAAGGCTGTGAGCGTGATTGAAACATGAGAATCAGGGCGGGGGAACGGGGTTGTGTCTGAACATTCAAATGGATTCAGAATATCCATTCGATTCGAAGGGCCAAATTGGTTCCAATGGAATCTCAGGATTCCAACCCGATTTGACTTGTGCCATTAAAAAAAAAATCACCTGAAGGCTTGAAGGGAAAATGATCGGCTCCAGTCTGAAATGATTCATGACTGCTTAAATAAGAGCGATTTTGTTCCACGCCGCACAACCTGGGCACCACAATGCCCAAGGCACCGCAGAACCTGAGATGGCTTTTCCAATTCATTTTGTGAGGAAAAAATGGCTTTCACCTAATAAAAAAAATCAGAAAGGTAAGCAATTCGCAGGCCACGTGAGGTGGCACATACCAGTTTGCGGCTCCAAGATCACTTCTCAAGATCACAAGTTCCAAGACTTTCCCTCTGTTTTGCATACTGGATTTTAAAAAAAAAAATAGCTGTCCAAGGCCCAGCATATCTATTTTCAACATTTGTACCACCTCCAGTGGTGAAATCATAAACAAATCTATATATATATAAATGGATGTGTGTGTGTGTATGTGCATGTTCCAGCATAACTCTGGAACGCCTTGAGCAATTTCAACCAAACTTGGTACACAGATAACTTACTCTCTGGAAAGAAATACTGTGGGGGTAAGACTCCTCTAACATCCCTTGGGGTGTGTTTTCTGTTAAGATACAGCCTATTGTGCCTTAAAATGGCTTTTACTAGACTGCCTTAAAATGGCTTCTACTGTAGAGCACAATGGAGTTGCCATGGTTATGGCTTCACAGTACTCCACAAGGGGGCTCCCTCTGGTAAGGGGGAAAATCCAAAATTAGAAATTATATTTGTTCCGGACATTTTCAACAGGGTTTTTATTATTCTTGAGGACAAATGTATGGCGATGATCAATAAAACATTACTGCAACTCGGCCTGCCTGCACCACTACAAGAACGACGTGACGTATTTCACGCAGATTACATGCAAGGAAAGGACTACAACATTGAACAGCTTAGTGCATATATCGCGACCAAGCAGCCACTTCTAAATCAAGATCAGAAAAAAGCATACCAAACGATCATGGATCAGCTAGCAAAACAACAAGGTGGTATCATTTTACTTGATGCTACTGGGGGCAGAGGGAAAACTTTTTTAACTAATTTAATTCTTGCCGAAATCAGGGCTCAAGTGAAATTGCTCTTCCTGTCTAATACAGGATTGGGATAAATAAATACCCAGGCAATGCCAGGTTATCAGCTAGACAACCCTAAAAGGGATAAAATGTGTTACCTCAAAACACTGGGCATGCCCTATAGCAATATCCATTCAATCAATTTTATTACGGTCGCAGACTGTCATGGCAGGTATCTTATGAAAACATGTGAAAGAACTTGAGAAGTTTGGTCTGGAGAAATCAAAATGGAGAGAAAACATGATTCCATGCTTGGATATACAGGAGGAAAAGGATGAGGATATGTTTTTCGTGTCAATGGAAACTACGACCAGAAATACTAGCAGTTACTTCATTTTACTTTAAATATGAGGAAAAATTTCCTGGTGGTATGGTCTTTTCAACAGCAAAACAGAGGTTGTTGTCAGGGCTCCAAGTAATACTCCCAACAAAAGAAAACTACGAGGCTTGAGTTTCCTCAAAGTTCCATTTTATTAGAGATGTCATATTGGCACATCTGGGGAAACCTGAATTTGAAAGCTTCCAGGTTTTCCCCACCCAAAGGAAAGTCCAAGTCTCTGCCCAGCACCCACATGTCCATCACATGGTCCAATCCAAGCACCGTCCCAACTGGAGATGCCTCCCAGTTCCAGCCCTCTAGGTGCAGAGCAAGATGTCCTTGACTTTCTGAGAAAGAAATGTTATTATGACTATATACCACCCTTGCTCCATACAACCCCCCCTCCCAGTTTCCCACAGTAGTAAACGTGGCAGGCCTGAAGATGCAACGAAAAAGATGGCTTCCAGGCCTGACAGTTGTGGGTTTTTCATCTGTGGACATTTTTAAAACTTTGCAGTTATCTCTTGAGGATGACAAGAACCAAGAACCACCATGAGTCTTCGGAGAGGGACGGCATATAAATTGAATTAATTAAATTAAATTAAAATTAAATTAAAAGATGGAAACTAATCAAACAGAAGCAACACAGTAGTGGGTTTCAAATTTTTTTACTACCGGTTCTGTGGGCATGGCTTGGTGGCTCTGACTTGGTGGGCATGGCAGGGGAAGGATACCATAAAATCTCCATTCCTTCCCCAATCCAGGGGAAGGTTACTGCAAAATCCCCATTTCCTCCCAATCAGCTGGGACTTGGGAGAGAATAGATGGGGGCGGGGCCAGTCAGAATTTTTACTACCGGTTCTCCGAACTACTCAAAATTTCCACTACCGGTTCTCCAGAAGTGGCCAGAATCTGCTGAAACCCACCTCTGAAGCAACATAGAACTAATAAGAAGTTTCCTATGAGTGAGAACAATTAAGCAGTGGAATGGCTTGCCTCCAGAAGTTGTGGGTGCTCCATCACTGGTGGTTTTCAAGAAGAGACTGCACAGTCACTTATCTCAAATTGTATAGGGTCTCCTGCTTGAGAAGGGGGTTGGAGTAGTAGACTTCCAAGGTTCCTTTCAACTCTCTTATTCTGTTAGTGGATGGCTTAATTGGTGTCCTAGCATATTGCAGAGAGTTGGACCAGATAATTGTCAAGGTTCCTTCCAATTTTTCATTTTCACAGTTTTATAATTCTCCTGCAATTACTGAAAGGCTAGTTAAAAGAGAGGAAAAGAAAGTGTACCTTCAAGATAAAAATGGCTATTATCCTTCACTCCCCAGCAATTTCTTAGCAGCAACATAGAAATGCTTTTCCAATACTTGAATGCTGACCCAGGGAAGAAGGAGTGGTTGCATTTGCCATAGTTGCCACAGATAGGAGAAGTACCAATGGGTTTCGACAGAGGGAAATCCAAATTAAAAGCAAGGAAAGCTTTCTTGATTATCAGAGTTTTGAGCACAAGTTTATTCCATGCTATCTGTCTATAAGAATCTGAACTAATAACAGTCAAAACAAATTGGCAATGGATAAGAGTCAGCAGAATTCAAGGTGGGTTGGACTTAGATTTCTTGTGGGTGCAAAGGGACGCCAAACTGATGACATGCTTGACCCCTCCTTCGAGCTCAGCTTTGTCATCTCTTACAGTTGGAGAGCCATTGGTCAAAGATGGTATGAGGATTCCTGCTTCCGATTTCAAATATTGACTCATGCACATATGTTATGGTACTTCACAGTTTACTCAAGTTCAAAGAGATAACAACAGTTAAAATATGCAAACCAACATAGAATCTTTGACAGATGCTTGCCTGGAAAGTTTGCTTTTAATAGGCACACACAGAACAATAGTCCAAATTCAATCCCGGGTTCCAAGAGCCAGATCAGGGCTGTTGCCCCGTCCAGAGGTCAGAATTTTACAGGCAGAATCCACATGAATTTCATGCAAGAGCCAGAGATCAGAGGTTATTTCTTGCAAAGGAACATGGGTCAGGGTTGCCTCTTTAATTGGGTTGCAGACAGCTATCACTTATCAAGAGATTTGCTCTCTTGCTTGGTAAGGACCCTCATGGAATGTTTTAATTTTGCTTTTCTCTCTATTCTTTGAGTGCAGGAGCTGGGAGGCCTTACCTCATCCTCAGGTGACTGCGCCAGCTGTTCTGATGGTGCCTGTGTTTGATCAGCCTCATATCATTCCTGGGATTATGTCTGCTGAGACTGAACATTCCATGGATTCAGCTGAAGCAGCATCTTCAGAGTCAGAATCTGGGTCCTGGGCCTGAGCCATGAGAGGCAAGGGATTGGACTAGAATACCTCCAAACCAGGAGTGAAATCCAGCAGGTTCTAACAGGTTCTGCAGAACCAGTAGCGGAAATTTTGAGTAGTTCGGAAGGCCGGCAAATACCACCTCTGGCTGGCCCCAGAGTGAGATGGGAATGGAGATTTTGCAGTATCCTTCCCCTGCCACACCCACCAAGCCATGCCCAGAGAACCGGTAGGGAAAAATTTTGGATTTCACCCCTGCTCCAAAGTTCCCTTCAACTCCAGAATACTTATGCCACTGAATAACAGAGTTAAAGGGACCTTGGAGGTCTTCTAGTCCAACCCTCCTGCACAAGCAGGAGACCCTACATCACTCTGGACAAATGGCTGTCCAATCTCTTCTTAAAAATGTCCAATGATGGAGCTTCCACAACTCTCCTAGGATTCTTTTTTCACTTTTGCAGGAGGTATCCTATTGAATATATGTAAGCTCATCCCTGCTTAGATTCTGAACCCAAACGAGGCCTCATCTTCTACCTTGAAACAAAAGCAGGTATACAAAATGTCTACCCTGCATTTCTCTTTAAAAAAACGAATTGTTCAGGAGAGAAATAATCTGTTCTGCCATTTTTCTCATCGTTTATGGCTTCTAAACAAAACAAAACAAAACGGAGTGGTCAATAATTTGCATGACCTAAAAATATCTGTGCAAGTCCCCGAGTGCCATCTCTGCCATGGATCTGGAGGTCTATAGTCACTTGCAGTAACTTGCCTGCGCAATTTAAAAAGGATGGGGGAGAGATTAAAACAAAAAACAAAAAACGAATATCTGTCACCCGACAGATTTATGAGAAGGGTTGAAAAAGTGCTATATTTATTTGTCTCTGAAAGAGCTGAATCAGCAAACCTTTGCAACTCACGGAACGCAGACAAGCATACACACCGAGAGAGAGACTTTCGGTGAGCCTGTATAATAAGATCAGTTCCTCTGACCAAAATCAATCTATTAGCTGATATGAGCTTCAGGACCTTGGGGAACTCTCTCATATCTTCCTTTAAATTGTTTTGAGTCCTGTTGAAAGGTGAAGCCAACACATTTACGATTATCCCAGGAGCATTTCAGAGCCTCTGTCTGCAACCAGGAGCCTTAGAAAAAAGAGAGAGAGAGCAATACCATTTGTAACACTTGTTTTGCATACCTGCAGTCTCGGTTCTCAAAGCTTCCAGTGAGATTGTCAGAAGAAGACAAAAATCGGGAAAGACGGTAACGGTATAATAGAGCTGGAAGGGAGGAAGAAGGCTGCAGGGTCGGCAGAGGGAAAAGCCAAATCCAAAGAGCAGTAGATAAAATCAGAACTAAGTGCTCTATTTGAGTTCATTTCAACCTTGGGTTCAGATTGCATTTAGTTAATTGATTACTACTAAATGTAATACGGAGCGGAGAGTTGGTCTCTGACAGAAAGCCGCTTGAAGAGACTAGATGCATTTGAAATGTGGATTTACTGTTACATATAAGCTGGGTTGACAAAATCAGAAATGAGGAGGGGATAAGCCGCCTGGGAAAGCCAAGGGAAATCATTAAAACCATATACCTGTAAAAGCAAAAGTTAGAATATTTTGGGCATGTGACTCGGAAAAATATGCCATACTTCGCTTAATCCTCCAAGGAAAGAGTGAAGGCAAAGGAGGTCCAGGCAGAAGAAGAACATCATAGCTTCAAAATCTAAGGGACTGGTTTGGACAAAACTCAACAGCACTTTTTCATACGGCTGTTGATAAAACTAAGATCACCAACATGATTGCCAACGTCCGATGACAGATATGGCACAACAACAAGAAGAATTGATTACTCTCTTCAAATATATTTAATAATTTTCCTTTCTGCCACTTTAAAAACTGTATTTTGATAACAATATTTGGAACTCTCTGGATTTTGGAGAATCAAGTTGGCCCAGGGGCACAGTTGGTGAGCCTCTGTCCTAAATCATAGAAAACAGAACACCGTCAGAATTGGAAGGGATCTTGGAGGTCTTCTAGTCCAACCTCTTGCTCAAACAGGAAACCTTACACCATTCTAGACAAATCTCTTCTTAAAAACCTCCAATAATGGAGCATCCAACTTCTGGAGGCAAGCCTGATTAATTATTCTGTCAAAACATTTCCCCTGAGTTCTAGGTTGGATCTCTGAAAAGCTTCCAATCATGACTTCTTCTCCTGCCCTCAGGTGCTTTGGAGAACAGATCAACCCCCTCTTCTTTGTGGCAGCCCCTCAAATACTGGAAGACTGCTATCAATTCACCTCTAGCCCTTTTCTTCGCTAAACTAGACATACCAGTTCCTGCAGCTGTCCATAGTATGATTTATCCTCCAGTTCCCTAAATCATCTTGGTTGCTCTTCTCTGCACTCTTTTTTTAAGTATTATATTGTAAAGATGTAACATGAAGACAAAGAACAACGGAAACTAATCAAGGAGAGAACCAACCTAGAACTAAGGAGAAATTTCCTAACAGTGAGAATAATTTAATCAGGGGAACGGCTGATTGTAAATTGTAAATGCTCCATCACTGGAGGCTTTTAAGAAGAGACTAGACAGCCATTTGCCTGAAATGGTATAGAGCTGTGATGGTCAACCTATGGCATGCGTGCCACAGGTGGCACGTGGAACCATATTAGTGGGCACGCAAGTGTTGCCCTAGCTCAGCTCCACCATGCATGCGCACACTGGCCAACTGGTTTTCAGGCCTTCTGGTCCCAATGGAAGTCGGGAAACTGGCTGTTTCCGGCCTCTGGAGGGCCTCCAGGGGGATGGGGAAGGCTGTTTTTGCCCTCCCCAGGCTCCTAGAAAGCCTCTGGAACCTGAGGAGCGTGAAAAACAGGCCTACTAGGCCCACCGTGCCATTGTGTGCCAAAAGCAGGGGGGAGCGTGGGGGGGGGGTGTTGAATCCGTTGACTTATGGCTTCCCTCGGGCTGAATGTACCATAACGGGAGGTGATTAGCCCAACCGCTAGCAACAACAAAAGCGGGAACGGCCGGCCCCCTGATTGGTTGCGAGTCTGACAGCTCGTATGTTAATTGCCTGTCAGACTGCGGTTCACTGTTTTCTTCGTTCATAACTCTTTCGGAGAGTGCTGGTTAGCCATCACTGGTATAGGGTCTCCTGCTTGAGCAAAGGGTTGGACTAGAAAGCTCCCATGGTCCTTCCAACCCTATTATTCTATGTTCTAAACGTAGAGTAAAAAACCATCATCAGAAAACCTCCAAGTTCAGAGAGCTGCACAGTTCAACCCTGAACTACAAATATCCTCATGGTACTCTAGAAGTAGTCCCAAAGGTGCTTTTTCCGGAGGCGACTGGACTTTCTTTTTTTTTTCTTTCTTTTGAAGACGTTTTGCTTCTCATCCAAGAAACTTCTTCAGCTTTGACAGGATAGTGGGGAATGGAAGGATTTACACTCCTTGCAGACTCTAGTAGCAGTTGCCCCATTCTGCCTAACGGTGGGGCCAACTCTGCAAGACTATGTCAACTACCTTACAGGCTCGGCGAACAAGAGCTTTCATTAAATGAGTCAGACATAGCTGCAGGTCACTTTGCATGATTATTATGTATACTGCCGAGTTTGTTTTGCTTCGACGGGAATAGGAGCTGAAATACCATGTTTGGTTCTGTTGCCCTTTTGGAAATAATTCCTGGAGGAATCCGAGGAGCAGATTCCGTAGTTAAGGTCTGAGCATTGCCCGCAATCAACACCAACCTATGCATCTTAGTGAACTGTGCCATTTAGTAAAGGGCAGATGGGAAGATAGACTAAGGAGCAAAAAAAAAAAAAATGAGAGAGGGAGGGAGAGAATACAAAGAAAATAACCATATCCAATTTCACTCGGTGTAAAATATAATTGCCTATTTTCTTCCCTTGTAGGGTTTCTTTTTAATACTTTATATTCACAACCTCCCTGTCTGTTCTAGTGCATTAAAAAAAAATCTAAACAGTTTGTGGCACATTTTTTAAACACTGCTTTTGCTTCGATTATTGTTTTGATATCCTGATCCATAGCTAAAGAGAATATTAATCCTATATTCTGTATTGTATACTATATATCAATTTATTATTACAGTCTTAGACCAGAACAAATAAAAGCACTCAGTATATATACACTTGAGAATTCTAATATAAAATAATAAATGGCAACTAAGTCTATAATAAAATCCAGTGTCCATTATACATGGTCGGACTATACGATAGTTGCAATCCAGTGGTGGGTTTAAATTTTTTTTACTACCAGTTATGTGGGTGTGGCTTGGTGGCCGTGGCATGGCTTGGGTGTGGCTTGGTGGACGTGGCAGGGGAAGGATACTGTAAAATCTCCATTCCCTCCCCACTCCAGGGGAAGGTTACTGCAAAATCCCCATTTCCTCCCGATCAGCTGGGACCTGAGAGGCAGAGAATAGATGGGGGCCAGTCAGAATTTTTACCACCGGTTCTCCAAACTACTCAAAATTTCCACTACCGGTTCTCCAGAACTGGTCAGAACCTGCTGAAACCCACCTCTGTTGCAATCCCTAAACTGTGTGGCCCATTGTAGGTTCAACGCTAAAAGGGAAATGACTAAGCAGTACAAAGGGTTTGCCACAATTGTTATATACATCACTATGGGAGAGAAGACACACATTTGCAATGAATTCCCCAGTGTTGCTGCACAGAATCTGGCCACCTGTTCTGTAGTTATGGACGGTTCATCCTTAGGCAGCCACTGAAGATAGGTAGTGTCGGAGTGGCCAGGATACCTAGCAGTTATTGGCAGAATATGTTTTTTCCTAATCTCCGTATAAAAGGAACATCTAAGGAGTGTGTGACCCACAGTCTCCAACTCTCCTGAGCCGCAGGGACAGAGTGTTTCTGTGAATGGTATCCTTTTATACTTGCCATACAAAATGGCCGATGGAAGCGCATGGCACCGTGCGAGTGCAAATGCTTTCCGGTGGTTTCCTGATTCCAACTGACTAAAATATCTTGCAGGAGCAACAACACATCGAATGGCATCTAGAGCCAGAAACAGCAGAGGTTTCCCTAAGTCCGCCTGCCTCTCGATGTCTTCCACCCTTCGTCGCAAGATTTGTCTTGCTAGATCATAGTCCACTTTGAGTATTAAAACTGGGGAGAAACATAATTTGTCAAGGTTGGACTCAACAGGCTTGATCCATGATGAAGAGAATTTGTCTTGGAGGATTAATTATGCTGTATAGTATTAATATGATACAGTGAAGTCCACATTCTGGACAGAGAGGTTTGAAAGAGGGGTAAAAGAGGCCATCTATATTATGAGTGAACAGCTCTCTCTCAGCAGAGGGGGAGAGATACAATACCACATCTCCTGTTTACACCACAGTTCTTTCAGCAGTTCCAAGAAGGTTCCACACCCATTTGCAATATTCAGGCGACCCTGAGGGCACAGATAATCCTTGAAGTGGCCTCAATGACTCTCAGAGAGAGTGCTAATGACCAGATGATTTTTAAAGGAATATAAATCCTTCCCTTCTCCACCATTCAGTCAGAACTGAAGAAGCTTTTTTTGGATGAGAAAGGAAGGAAAAACAAGGAAAGTCCAGTCGCCTTTTGAAAAAAGCACCTTTGGAACAATCTGGATGAAAAAGAATCTCCATAGGCATATTAATACTACATTTATATCAGCTTGTACTCTACTACCATGTTTCCCCAAAAATAAGACCGGGTCTTATATTAACTTTTGCTCCAAAAGACACATTAGGGATTATTTTCTGGTTAGGTCTTATTTTGGGGGGAAATATGGTACTAAATGCACCCATCTGGTTGACAATCTTAACTGGGGCTTATTTTGGGGGTAGGGCTTATATTACAAGCACCCTGAAAAATCACGCTAGGGCTTATTTTCCGGTTGGGTCTTATTTTCAGGGAAATAGGGTATAATCATTTGCATGGAAACAGCCACTCGAGCGTTTTTTTCTAGATGGTATTGAAATATGTTTTATTTCAAGGATTCACTGTAAAGGATAACCCAATGCAACGGCAGTTTGAAGAATTTTTGACTTAAAACTAGATGTTTATTCTGCAAATGTGTAGATTGCTTGGAATCCCTATAAACAGTGGTGGGTTTTAATTTTTTTTTTACTACCGGTTCAGTGGGAGTGGCTTGGTGGGCGTGACATGGCTTGGTGGGTGTGGCTTGGTAGGCATGGCAGGGGAAGGATACTGTAAAATCTCCGTTCCCACCCCACTCCAGGGGAAGGTTACTGCAAAATTCCCATTTCCTCCTGATCAGCTGGGACTTGGGAGGCAGAGAATAGATGGGGGCAGGGCCAATCAGAATTTTTGCTACCGGTTCTCTGAACTACTCAAAATTTCTGCTACTGGTTCTCCAGAACTGGTCAGAACCTGCTGAAACCCACTTCTGCCTATAAGGCATACTTATGCCAATGTATGATTGCCAATGCTTCATGGAAAAACGAACACCCAACAATTAAATAATAAATTTAAAAGAAAAGTGAAGTTAAGAAACTTGGAGCACCTAAGCAACATGACCTCTCCCAGAATTATGTAACACTTTTATGAGTGCCCAACAGAGATTTAATTCCCTCTATGCATTTGAAAGAGAATATTAATTAGATTATATAGAGCAAACATATTTGAGAGAGATGAAAACCTGATAGATTATTTGCCTCTCAGCTGAAACAATTTTTTTGTAGTACTAGCAACAACATTATGGGTAAAATATGTTTGTTTCTGGCTCAGTAAATCAACTTTAACAATCCTTTCTACAATACTGAGATAAATACAAAACAGAGGAATTTGTATGCGTGTGTGTATCATACATATACACATATATACATATGTGTGTGTGTGTGGGAGGGTGCAGTGGTATAGAAGTGGAGCTCTCGCCTCACAATCAGGAGGCTGTGTGTTCAATCCTAGGTAGAAGCACATATTTCTCTCTGGGCACAATGAGAATATATCTGCTAAACAAAGCTCCACATTGGCAACAGGAAGGGCATCCGGCCAGCAAACGCTCAGCTCCATTCAGTTGCCCAGACTCCACCCCACAAGGGATTATGGGGTCATTAAAAGAAGATGATGAAATAAGGTTGGGGATCTCTTCCTCAAGGGAGAGATTACTAGAAAGATTTATAATACAATGATGGGGTTTTTATTTTCCTGGTTTTTAGTTTTACCACTGGCATATATTTTTATTTCATTCTTAAGGTTTCCAAGGGGCACAATTAGAGAGTTATCATTTTATTATTTATTAATTTATTATCTTCTTGGCAGAGGTTTTGCTATGTTTTAATTCCTGTATAGCTTTGTTGAATTTATTGATGTGATGGAAGTATTATTTTCACCCTAATTTGCATGATGGTTCAAATTTGAAAATAAGAGGTATTTTTTTTTCTTGAGGGGAGGGAGCTATGGCTACTTAAGAGTATCAACAGTATCTTTCAGAATCAGAATAGATCTGGAAGGGGCCTTGGAGATCTTCTAGTTCAGCCCCCTGCTCAAGCAGGAAAACCTATACCAGTGATGGCTAACCTTTTTGCCATCACGTGCCAGGAAGGGGGGGCAGGGGAGGTTTGCGTGCACGCGTGCCCACACCCATAATTCTATGCGTCCCACCCCGCGCATGCACGCACAACGCCCCCACCCCGGCTCTTGGCCCTTGATGGCTCGTTTTTCTTTCTCACCTGGCTCCAGATCCTCTCTATGCATCTGGGGAGGGCGAAAACAGCCTTCCCCACCCCACTTGGAGGCCCTCTGGAGGCCCGAAACGGCCCATTTCCCAACTTCCAGTTGGACAGGAAGTGATGTTTTTTGCTGTCCCCAGCCTCCAGAGACTCCCAGAGCTAAGCTGGCATGCCAGACGACATGGCTCCGCATGCCACCTGTGGCATGCGTGCCATAGGTTCGCCATCACGGACCTATACCATTCCAAATAAGTGACTGTCCAGTGATGGAGAGCACCCATGATTTCTCTTTTTAAAGAAACTATTGACTCACTCTTTTGTGACTGTTTGTATATTTTCTTCCAGGGGGAGGCTATGAAAGCAATTGTTCAGTTCCAGAGGGGCTTCATTGGAGTGGGCTGGAGTAGGTAGTTGGGGCTTTGCTCTTGGTTGTTTTCTTCTAAGAGTGACCTGTTTCCATAGATCTTGCTCTTTCGGTAGATTTGTAGGGTTGTTCTTTTACGGAAGCTGTTTGTTCCCTATTGTGTTTGATTTGGGTGTATAGATCAGCTTGTTGCCAATCAAATATTTAAACTAAATGAAGAAAGATTTGGATCACCTAAAATTGTGAAATGGTTTTATGTTAAACTAAAATGTTTATTTATTCCACAGAGTTCCTTTCCTCCACCCTCCTTTCCACCCAACCTTTCATTTTCCTCCCTCCCTCCCTCTCTCCCTCCCTCCCTCTCTCCCTCCCTTCTTTCTCTCTCTCTTCCTCCCTCCCTCCTTCCCTTCCTCTCTCTCTCTCTCCCTCCCTCCCTCCCTTCCTTCCTTCCTTCCTCTCTCCCTCCCTTCCTTCTTTCTCTCTCCCTTCCTTTCTTCCTCCCTCCCTCGCTTCTTTCTCTCTCTCTTCCTCCCTCCCTCCCTTCTTTCTCTCTCCCTTCCTTCCTCCCTCCCTCCCTCTCTCTCTCCCTCCCTCTCCCTCCCTCCCTTTCTTTCTTCCTTTCTTCCTCTCTCCCTCCCTCCATTCCTTCTTTCTCTCTCCCTTCCTTTCTTCCTCCCTCCCTCCCTTCTTTCTCTTTCTCTTCCTGCCTCCCTCCCTTTCTCTCTCCCTCTCTCCCTCCCTCCCTTCCCTTCCTCCCTCCCTCCTTCCATTCTTCATGAGCACTTTGAATGATACAACTATTTACCCAATCAAATAGAGCAAGCAGGAGGGAAACTGAGGATGGGTGGGCGGGTGGAAGGAAGGAAGGAAGGGTTCATGTTTAAATAAGAAGTGAAAATGTTTAAGTGGTTTCATCAAAACCTAGCAAGCGATCTTGTGTTTCAAGAACGCTCCCCAGCTGAATATATTACAAGCACCTTAATTAAAGGAATATTGCTGAGTGCAAAGCTTCCGGGATACGAGGCTGGCATGAGGTTCATTGACTTTTACTTAAGAGGGTAAAGTTTCCAGCTTTTCATCTCCTGGGATCTAAAAATTTATAATAGATTCAGAAATCTTGCTGGAGGCAACAGCATCATTCTACAATTAAAACTCTTTCAATATTCTTTTCTTTCTCCCCCTCCCCCCCTTTCCTTTCTTGCCACCTCCTTTTTCACCCACAGTAAAAGAATCTATGGCACTTTTCATCCAGGAGTGTGTGGCTTTTCAGCATAAGACCAGCATTTACCAATCACACGGTGGCTACTGAATCCCCCCTCCTTTTTATTTAAAAGTGCATATCATGCAAAGTCAGAGAGACGCAAAAAGTTCTAGCTTTGAGAAGGAAGTGGGCAGGGGTGGGCTGCTGGGGGTTCGTAGGGGTTTGGGAGAACCTCTAGCTAAGATTCTGTGCAGTTTGGAGAACCCCCAAATCCCACTCCTGGCTGGCCACACTCACCAGTCCCCTCCCCTCCCAGGAGTCCCCACATGGCCCATTTTGGATGCAGGTAAGTGCAGGGTGCACGTGGAGGCTCAGGAAGGGCAAAAAATGGGCCTACCAGAAGTTCGGGAAGGCTGGAAATGAGCCGTCAGCCTCCTGCACAACGGCGGGGAGGCTGTTTTCGCCCTCCCGGCGGCTCGAGGAAAGCCTCCGGAGCCCGGGGAGGGCAAAAATGCCCCTCCCACCATGGTGCAGGAGTCTGACTAGGCCACGCCCACCATGGCCACACCCACTCAGCAACTGGGCAGAGAACCCCTTGCTAACATTTTTTAAGCCCACCCCTGGAAGTGGGGAAGAGGAAATGGTTATCAGAATCGTGAGAAAGAAACTCAAAACAACCCACCATGTCTCTGTTGTTCCTTCAAAAAGGAGCACCGAAGACTTTGGAACTGCTTTCAAGATTCTTTTAGGATTTTTTTTTTATTATTATTTATATGCCGCCCTTCTCTGGAGACTCAGGGCGGCTTACAATGCGCTAAGCAATAGCCTTCATACTTTTGTATATTTATACAAAGTCAGCTTATTGCCCCCACAAACTGGGTCCTCAATTTACCTACCTTAGAAAGGATGGAAGGCTGAGTCAACCTTGAGCCTTGGTGAGATTCGAACCTGCAATAATTGCAGGCAGCTGATGTTAATAACAGGGCTTTAGACCATTGTACTATCCAAGGTTCTTGCTACAATATGGTTTCTCACAAATCAAGGCAATATATACATGTCCCAGGATAATGTTATTGCAGGATCCAATCAGGGTTAGTCACGGGGACCAGAGGTTTCGCTCTTCCGAGCTTTCGGACTCATGTTGGAGCCCATCTTCAGGGAACTTCTCTCTAATGAAATGTGTGTTTTGGCCTATTCTATAGTATTTACCATATGTCACAGAAGTGAGTACACCCCCTCACATTTTGTAAATATTTAAGTATATCTTTTCATGTGACAACACTGAAGAAATGACACTTGGCTACAATGTAAAGTAGTGAGTTATACAGCTTGTATAAAAGTGTAAATGTGCTGTCTCCTCAAAGTAACGCAACACACAGCCATTAATGTCTAAACTGGTGGCAACAAAAGTGAGTACACCCTTAAGTGATAATGTCCAAATGGGGCGCAAAGTGTCAATATTTTTTGTGGCCACCATTATTTTCCAGCACTGCCTTAACCCTCTTGTGTGAGACTTTTTAGTCAGCTCACATTGCAATGAATAAGGAGACGCCTTCAATTCTGAAGCTACTAAGATTGTTGACTGAGCGGGTACAAAAACAGCCAGGGAAATGATTGAAGCCTGAAAAATGGGCCCCTTGTCAGTCAACAGGAATGCTGATTTACCACCAGCTTATCAAATACTTAGGAGCCAAAGACTTGGTAGCACAACAAACAACAACCACTGACTTAATAGCCAGCCATCTATACCCCAATCAACAACTAAAATGCCACACACAACCAGGCACCACATAAATACTACACATCAGTGGTGGGTTTCAAATTTTTTTTACTACCGGTTCTGTGGGTGGGACTTGGTGGGCGTAGCAAGGCTTGGTGGGTGTGGCTTGGTGGGCATGGCAGGGAAAGGATACTGTAAAATCTCCATTCCCACCTCAATCCAGGGGAAGGTTACTGCAAAATCCCCATTTCCTCCTGATCAGCTGGGACTTGGCAGGCAGAGAATAGATGGGGGTGGGGCCAGTCAGAATTTTTACTACCGGTTCTCTGAACTACTCAAAATTTCAGCTACCGGTTCTCCAGAACTGGTCAGAACCTACTGAAACCCACCTCTGCTATACATAGAATAGTCCAAAGCACACATTCTGATAGTTCCCCAATGATGGGCTCCAGCATGAGTCTGAATGCTCAGAAAACTAAACCTCTGGTCCAGGTGACCGACCCAAATTGGATCCTGCAGTCTGTTTTCTGTTGCTTCTTTACCTAGGCAAACATCTGGGCTGACAGCTCTCCTCTTAACAGGATGTCCTCATTGCTTGCCTTCCTCCAGATAGGCAGGTTGTCAGGGTTCCAAGTAACACCCCCAATGAAAGAAAACCCTGAGGCTTGATTCTCCTCAAAGTTCCATTTTATTAGAGATGTCATATTGGCACATCTGAAAAAACCCAAATCTGAAAGCTTTCAGGTTTTCCCCACCCAAAAGAAAGTCCAGGTCCCTGCCCAGTACCCACAAGTCCATCACATGGTCCAATCAAAGCACCATCTCAACTGGAGATGCCTCCCAGTTCCAGCCATCTAGGTGCAGGGCAAGATGTCCTTGACTCTCTGAGAAAGGAATGTTATTATGACTATATATCACCCTTGCTCCATACAATCCCCTCTCCCAGTTTCCCACAGTAATAAATGTGGCAGGCCTGAAGATCCAACGAAAAAGATGGCTTCCAGGCCTGACACAGGTGCTCAACAGAGCATTAATGCTGCAGTTTCCAGCATTTTTTAAAAACAAAGACTGGGTTTTATTTTATTTTTATTTTATTTTATTTCCAATTTATATACCACCCTTCTCCCTGAGGACTCAGGGCAGTGTACAGCCAGAAATAAAAACATGAATACAAATATTAAAAACAATTAAAATATATATAAATTTGGCTCCAAAATTTAAAACTAACAAACCAATTAAAATATTTAAAATTTCTTCTTAAACCAGCCCGGCTTGTTGGAAAAAATGTGTTTTGAAGGCACGGCGGAAGGCACTGAGGTCATGAATTCTCCTTATCTCCGGGGGCAACTGGTTCTAGAGGGTGGGTGCCCCCACAGAGAAGGCTCTCCCCCTGGGGGTCACCAGCCTACATTGTTTGGCTGATGGCACCCTGAGGAGGCCCTCTCTGTGGGAGCGCACGGGTCGATGGGAGGTCATCGGTGACAGCAGGCGGTCTCGAAGATAACTAGGCCCTATGCCATAGAGCACTTTAAAGCTGATCACCAACACCTTGAAGCGCACCCGGAAGACCACCGGAAGCCAGTGCAGCTCGCGCAGGAGCGGTGTTATGTGGGAGCGCCATGCTGCTCCCGTCACTACCCACGCAGCTGCGTTCTGGACCAGTTGGAGCCTCCGGGTGCTCTTCAAGGGGAGCCCCATGTAGAGAGCATTACAGTAGTCTAGGCAAGAGGTGACGAGGGTGTGAGTGACTGTGCACAGGGAATCCCGACCAAGAAAGGGCCGCAACTGGCGAATCAGGCAAACCTGACAGAAGGTCCCCCTGGTTACAGCCGTCAGATGTTCCTCCAAAGACAGCTGCCTATCCAGGAGGACTCCCAGATTCCAGGGTTGGAAATTAGCCTCTTGTTTTAAAACAGGTATGCTCCCCTGTTTTTTTTTTAAATTAAAACCTTTTAAGCAAGTGCAAAACAAAAATCATCTGGGGTACGAGGTCTCATGGAAAGCAAGAAAGGACTGTTGAGATTGCTTTCCCAAATATCCTACATTTTGTAGGGAGGAAAGTATGTTAAATTATAGGAATCTTTCTCATCACTTCAACGACCCTCTAAAAGGATGCAAATGACCAGCTGTCTGCAAGGACTATAAATCCTTCCATTCCCCACCATCCAGTCAGAGCTGAAGAAGCTTCTTGGATGAGAAGCCAAATATCTTCAAAAGAAAAAACAAAGAAGTCCAGTTGCCTCCTGAAAAAGCACCCTTGGGACAACCATGACCTGGATGATTGAGAATCTCTACAGACTTTTAGCTACACAATTTGGGATGAACACCCTTTGAAGGGTGTGGGAGTAGGAACGGATTTCCAGAGGGGGGGGGGGGGGAAATTGCAGACTATAGGAACCAGGAGCACTATTCAGATGACCCTATTCAGATGAGGACACAGGTAAACTTCAAAGTGGCCTCAACAACTCTCTAAAAGAATGCAAATGACCAGCTGTCTGCAAGGAATATAAATCCTTCCATTCCCCACTATCCTGTCAAAGCTGAAGAAGCTTCTTGGATGAAAAGTGAAATGTCTTCAAAAACAACAACAACAACAACCAAAAAAGTCCAGTTGCCTCCTGAAAAAGCACTTTTGGGACAATCATGACCTGGATGATGGAGAATCTCTAAAGACTTTTAGCCATACAATTTGGGATGAACACCTTTTGAGTGGTGTGGGAGTAGGAATGGATTTCCAGAGGGAAAAAAATACAGACTACAGGAACCAGGAGCATCACTCAGGTGACTCTGAGGACACAGATAAATCTCCAAGTTGCCTCAACGACCCTCTAAAAGGATGCAAATGACCAGCTGTCTGCAAGGAATATCAATCCTTCCATTCCCCACCAATATCTGCAGACTCTCATCACTTCAGTGGCTCAAACTACAAGGGGTCCTCAACTAAGGACCATTCATTTTAGCGATGGTTCAAATTTACACTGACACGGAAAAATGTGACTTGTATTTGTGACACCTGCAGCCTCCTGAGTTCATATGATTGCTGTTTGCAACCTTCCCAGCCAGTTTCTGACAGGTAAAATCAACGGAGAACCTTGTGTTTCACTGAACAACCATGTCAAAATATATATAAAAAAACCCACATAAAATTGGATGTGGTTATGTGATGCCTCGCTTAACGACACCCCCATTTAATGCTGAAATTTCCAGTTCCAATCGTGGACATAAGTTGAGGACTAACTGTATGCACATTTATTTATGGACTTGATTATTATTATTATTATTATTATTATTATTATTATTTTAAAAAGCAATAATTGAATGCTACAAGCATTATAGCGGCTCAAACCTCAAGAGTTATGGCTGTTTACCATAACATGAAGACAATCCCATTAACAAGAATGATGGCAAACCATATCCCTGCATTATTCTTAGGAAAGACTTGATGAATATGTTTTGTAAATGAAGGTGCTACCAAGGAGGGAACGCCGTTCCTTTATTCTTCTTTCTGTTCGCTATGAAATGTTTGTGTGCTGAATTCTTAAAAGGCAGAGCTGAATTTCCAGCAAAGAGATCCAACAATCAATCAATGGAATGGCTTGCCTTCAGAAGTTGTAGGTGCTCCATCACTGGAGGTTTTTAAGAAGAGACTGGACAACTATTTGTCTGTAATGGTATAAGGTCTCCTTCTTGAGCAGGGAGTTGGACTAGAAGACCTCCAAGGTCCCTTCCAACTCTGTTATTCTGTTCTGTTAAATGTTTCCCAACTCTTGAGTCTCTCAAAACTCCAGAAGGATGTCTTTTGAACCATATAGCAATTGCAGTAATCTGTGACATGAAATACAGTATTAGAAACTAATTTCATCACATTTTTTTGACCAGCCGAACTTAGAATAGATTAGAATAGAAGCTGGAAGAGACCTTGGAGGTCTTCTAGCCCAGCCCCCTGCTCAAGCAGGAGAACCTATACAATCACAGACAGGTGACTGTCCAGTCTCTTCTTAAACCCCCCCCCAGTGATGAAGCTCCCACAACTTCTGGAGGCCAGCTGTTCCACTGGTTAATTGTCCTCACTGTTAGGAAGTTTCTCCTTAATTCCAAGTTGCTATTCTCTTCGATTAACCCCAGTTAAATCTGATCTAGCAACCACAGTAATTGGCTTAACAACCATGGCAAAAAGTAGGCATGACATTGAGTGCTGCTTTGTTTAGCAGTGGATCTTGTAAAATTTCTCCGTCATCTGTGTTCCAAGGCAAAAATCCTTTCAAGATAACAGATTTTCTTTGGTACCAGTAATTAAAATTTATCCTTTTTGTTTGTCACTTCTAAGCAGGCTTTCCAAATCTTAGCAGAGTTTTTGTTTCATATGTCCTGAAGAAAAAATAAAAATAAAAATCCAAATCCATTTAATATATGTTTGTCTCCTTTAGGGAATAAATCATCCATCGGATCTGTTTGTATTACATTTAAATCCCCTTTCAAATTACTTTCATTGACATCCGTTGCAGCTCGTTTTTGTTTTACAACTTTATTAGAACACGAGCTGCCAATTTTATCAAGCATCTGATCCATTTTGTCACAAAGCTCGGCTGAGAGGTTCTCAGAAGTTTGCACTAAGAATTTATACTCCATATTCTTTACCCCGGCTCGAGTGTCCAGCCTTCAATGTCTCATTGTAAAACACACACACACACACACACACACACACACATCCCTAGACCAACCTCCACTTCCCCAAGTGGAGAAATTATAATTCCCAATTCTTCTGGCCTTTAATCCATTGTTAAATTTCCATGATCCATGTACTACGCACCTTTTTAGTGCATTGTCAAAAAAAAAAAAAGTTATTTGCAAAAAAAATTAAAGTCAAATTTACACCATCATCTTTTAAGGAGAAACACACCTGATGAATACAGTAATATATTGCAGGTCTAAAGGGTCTTAAATTCTCCAATGAAAGAGAGAGAGAAAGTGAGAAAGAGAGAGAGAGAAAGAAAGAAAGTGATAGAGATGAAAGGAAGGAAGGAAAGGAAAGGAAGGAAAGGAGAGGGAGGGGAAGGGAAGGGAAGGAAGGAGGGAAGGAAGGAGAGGAAAGGAAAGGAAAGGAAAGGAAAGGAAGAAGAGATGAAAGGAAAGGAAGGAAAGAAAGAAGGAAAGGAAAGGAAAGGAAGCGAGTGTTGGAAGAAAAATCCAGCCTAAGCTGGGAGAAAAAGAACATTGAAAATAAAATGGAGGCTGGCTACAAGGAAAGAAAGTCTCTATTTATTTGGTTTTCCAGAAACTTCAGTAACAGCAGCATTTTCTCGAGTGGCTGACAAAATGGCTGAGTGAGTGGATGGGTTTTTATTGGATTCTGAGGTTTGGTGATTGAGATGCTCCAGGGGGTTCTGCAATGTAGTGAGCCTTGCATCTTTTGCTATTCTAATGGTGGTGGGTAAATTCTATTATGTCCTAAAGGTCATGTCCTGTCCTTAGAATTTAGGTGGGGAAATGTAAATTCTTAATCCCATCAGCTCCACCCTTCTGTGGGAGCTGTGGCTGAAGGTGTTTTGTTTATGAATAGATTGGCTCAGTCTTTCTTAATAGGTACAAAATCTCCTTTCCAAAAGACCAGTCTCTTCAAACTTCTGCTTGAGTCTATTTTCCTATGGCAGGAAGACTGCGGCTGCTTTTTGCCTTTGTTAAGATTTTCCCCCCTCCTCTTCTCTTTTGGGGAAATATTCTATCCTGCCCCTTTTTAACATTAAGAATAAAGAATATTTTAATCTGGGAGGGGGCTTCCTACAGAAGGAAGGAAGAGACAGGAAGGAAGGAAGGAAGGAAGGAAGGAAGGAAGGAAGGTAGATGAGAGAAGGAAACAAGGAAACAAAGCGAGAAGGAAAGAGAGGGGGACAGAGGGAGGGACAAAGAGAGGGAGGGAGGAATGAAGGGAGAAAGGAAGGAAGGTGAGGGAAGGAAACAAGGAAGGAAGGAGAGAAGGAAAGAGGGGGGACAGAGGGAAGGACAAAGGGAGGGAGGGAGGGAGGAAGGACAAATGAACTAAAATAACTTTCCCAAACATTATTTCTTTTTTGCTTGCACTTGTTCCATATATTGAGCAGATGACACACAATCCACTGTTATTTTGTAGCAAATACGTAGAGAATAAAAAGATGACCTGATTAAAAAGTCACCGTTCCCCCTGCCATAAACACAAAGCATGCTGCCACCCAATAAATCATTTCAAACATGGGAAAAGAAGGAAGGAAGGAAGGAAGGAAGGAAAGAAGGAAAGAAGGAAGGGCAGGAAAGAGGAGGTAGATGGAATGACGTTCTCTGTTGAGTGGACAGATTCCAACAAAGTACAAGAAAGGAGCAAAGGGATGAATATTTTATCAGGAGAAAGAGGAAACAACAGCAAAGTTGGATCTTAAGCAGAAACACAAAACTGCAAGGCAAACTCTTTAGCTGAAAGTTCTTCCTTTGCTTTTGACTGCTGGCCATTTCCATTATTAAAGCATCTGCTGAGATGTTGCATTTTGACGCTAACGTATTTTTCACTGACGGGGAAAAAAAAGTACGAACTATGTTGAAAAACAAACTCATAAATCTCAGCTTTAAATACCAGTTGTTTGCAGGCCACTTCTAAAACTTCTCCCCCCCCCCCCCCCGACACACAACCCATTTAGAGCAGAGAACAGAAAGCTTGCTCCAAATTTTCCAGAGTGTTCTAATTGTACTCAAAATTCATTTTTATATTAAGTCACTTATTAAACTGTTTTAGTTGATATTTTCTTTTTTCTGGGAAAGAAAGAAAAAGAAAGAAAGAAAGAAAGAAAGAAGGAAGGAAGGAAGGAAGGAAGGAAGGAAGGAAGGAAGGAAGGAAGAAAGAAAGAAAGGTAAGGAAGGAGAGAAGAGAGGAGAAAGGAAGAAAGGGAAAGAAGAAAGGAAGAAAAGAAGAGAGGAAAAGGGAGGAGAGAAGGAAAGAAGGGAGGGAGGGAGGAAGGAAGGGGAAGGGAGGAAGGAAAGAAAGAGAAAGGGAGGGAGGGAAGGAGGAGGGAAAGAAAGGAAGGAAGGAAGAACAAAGGAAAAAAGAAAGAAAGAAGAAAGAGGGAAGGAGGGAGGGAGGAAAGAGAGAAAGGAGGGAGGGAGGAGGGAAGGAAGGAAAAGGAAGGGAGAGGGAGGGAAGGAAGGAAGGAAGAAAGAAAGAAAGAGAAAGAAAGAGGGAAGGATGAAAGAGAGAAGGGAGGGAGGGAGGGAGGGAGGGAGGAAGGAAGGAAGGAAGGAAGGAAGGGAGGAAGGAAGGAAGGAAGGAAGGAAGGAAGGAAGGAAGGAAGGAAGGAAGGAAGGAAGGAAGGACCCTATCGATCATTTGAATCAATGCTGGCAGCAAAGATATTCCCTATCCCCATTATGGATTTGCAAAGTTGGCCAGCAAGATATCTATCGAAGACCTGTGCCCTTTTTTTGTCAAAGTTTCTAGGAGAAAATATTGACCCTGGGCTTTTCCATAGCATGCTTAATTTGCCAACTGAATCAAGTTATTTACTGAATTTGCACAATCTGTTGAAAAAGCTGCACCAACTAAACTTATTCTTCAGAATTCTTAAAGGTGCATCTGAGAAAATGCAGGAAGAGAAAAAAGTTGGCTAAACATCTTCTTCACCACTTCAGAGTTTCAGCCCCAAAATAAAGAAAGGTAAAGGTTCCTCTCGCACATAGTGCTAGTTGTTCCCAACTCTAGGGGGCGGTGCTCATCTCTGTTTCAAAGCCAAAGAGCCAGCGCTGTCCAAAGATGTCTCCATGGTCATGTGGCCGGCATGACTCAACCCCAAAGGCGCACAGAACGCTGTTACCTTCCCACCAAAGGTGGATCCTATTTTTCTACTTGCGTTTTTTACGTGCTTTCGAACTGCTAAGTTGCCAGGAGCTGGGACAAGTAACAGGAGCTCACCCCGTCATGCGGCACTAGGGATTCGAACCGTTGAACTTCCGACCTTTCAATCGACAAGCTCAGCGTCTTAGCCACCCTTGAGCCCCAAAATAGTCTGCCCCTATTTTTTAAAAAAGCAAAAACAAAAATGCAATCATATTTAATTCTTGGAGGCTGCTTGGACAAATCCCTGCAGTTTTCTTCCTGGGGTTGAGAGAAAGGTCACCAAGCTGGTTTGGGTTTAAGGTAGGAAGCCATTGATTTTTCTTCTAGAAGACAATGTGGTTGGGGGCTTCCTCAGGCTTAGCTTTATTTCTTTAAGCAACCCACTTTGATTATCCCACTTGGCTCCCAAATGCCCCTTTCCTTCCTGCCCTGCTTTCTATTGAATCAGATTGCCTATAGCAACCCAGGTGACATTCCTGATTAAGTCCAGGCAAAACGTTTCAGTGGATATCACCGATAAATTCATTTCATCCCATCAGGGTGAACAGGAGTGGGCCAGCGAGAATAAAAGAGAACAAAATTGTACTGGGACTTGCAGGCACAAAAGTGGACTGAACTGTCAGGGGACAAAAATAATGGAAACATTTGGAGGGAAACCACGCTTAAATTATTAATTTGGAGATTGGATGGGTCAAGAGGTGAATTCTAGCTTATCTTTTTTATATATATAAAAAATCCTCTTCTCTCTCCTTCCTTCCTTCCTTCCTTACCTTCTTCCCTCCCTCCCTTATTTACTTCTTCCTTTCCTTCTTCCCTCCCTTTCTTACTTCTTTCCTCCCTCCCTTCCCTTCTTCCATCCCTCCCTTCCCTTCTTCCCTCCCTCCCTTACTTCTTCCCTCCCTCCCTCCCTTACTCCTCCCTCCCTCCCTCCCTTCTTCCCCTTCTTCTCTCCCTCCCTCCCTCCCTTCTCTCCTTCCTTCCTTCCCTCCCTTATTTATTTCTTCCTTCCCTTCTTCCCTCCCTTACTTATTTCTTCCCTCCCTCCCTTCC
>WNWU01000025.1:13509446-13525881 GCA_012654045.1 Ptyas mucosa | reverse complement strand
TCTCTCTCTCTCTCTCTCTCTCTCTCTCTCTCTCTCTCTCTCTCTCTTTCTTCCCCTTCCCTCTGTCCCTCCCTCCCTTTCTCTGATTCTTCAGTGGTTAGAATGCAGGATTACAGGCTAATGCTGTGCACTGCCAGCAGTTTGATCCTGACCAGCTCAAGGTTGACTCAGCCTTCCATCCTTCTGGGGTGGGTAAAAAGAGGACTGTTGGCGGCAAGAGGCTGACTCTGTAAACCACTTAGAGAGGACTGTAAAGCACTATGAAGCGATAGATAAGTGCTATTTCTATACTCCCCTCAAACCAGTGGTGGGTTGCCTCCAGTTCGGACTTGTTCGCAAGAACCGGTAGTAAAACCAGCAGGAGGCCCCACTCGCTACCCCGGATGTCATCATCGGTGATCTGCGTATGCGAGAAGCAAGGCGTGCACATGAGCTAAGCAAGTGCGTGTACACAATCCCATTGCGAACCGGTAGTAAAGGTAAGTAGAATCCACCCCTGCCTCAAACCATACCAAAATCCATCACCACAGAAAGGAAAGCACAAAAGAGATTCATGAAATGAGAAGGCAAGACATTCAAAAGCAAAAAGGCAGTCCATCACCATCACAAATGCCGATATCTATCTGAAAGAAGAATTGTCTTCAAAACTTTCCCAAAAACCGAATAGAGGGAGAGACCAAACTTCAGGGATGAAGTTGTTCCACAAAGATGGGACACTCTCAAATAAAGTTGTCTTGTATCCCCATCCCTAAATCTTGTGTAGAATGAAGACGCTTCTTGTGTAGAGAGCTGAAGAAGATTCTTGGATGAGAAGCGAAACATCTTTGAAGAAAAATGAGAAAGACCAGTTGCCTCTTGAAAAAGCACCTTTGGGACTTGTGTAGAATGATGAAAACTTCTCTTAGAAAGACCTCACAGGATGCACCGAATCTAGCCACAAGAGAGAGTCTTGAGGATAAGGGATTTAACAGAATAACAGATTTGGAAGGGACCTTACAGGTCATCTAGTCCAACCCCCTGCCTAAGTAGGAGACTTTACATAATTTCTGACAAATGGCAGTCCAATCTCTTCTTGAAAGCCTCCAGGGATGAAGCTCCCACAACTTCTGAAGGCAACTTCTGTTCCATTGGTTGACTGTTGTCACTGTCAGAAAATTTATCCTTATTTCCATGTTAAATCTCTCCTTGTTCAGCTTCCATCCATTATTCCTTGTCTGGCCTATATGTGCTTTGGAAAATAGCTTCACCCCTTCCTTTCTATGGCAGCCCCTCAAATATTGGAATACTGCTATCATGTCTTCCCTGAACTGATGAAGTAGCATGGCAGCCAAAAACAGAAGCACATTCCAGGCATATCTCTCTCAAGGCTGTCTCCCAGAGTTACCCACAGCAGCCGGAGGGGAGTGATCTCTACAACCTACGAAATTGCTCCATTGTGAATGTGACTCATGACACACCCTGGGGGGAGTGGGGAAACAGGGTCATGATTGGGGCGTAAATTATGTGGGGTCAGAGTTGGCTTCACTTGGAATGTGCCGACATGAAGCTCCTAATAAATAACAGGATTTCTTTTGAAGTTTTGCTCAAGGTTCATGAGGGCAACTTCCATTGGTTGATGGTTCTCACCGTCAGAACATTTCTCCTTATTTCCAGGTTGAATCTTGCCTTGATCAGTTTCCATCCATTATTCCTTGCCTGGCTTTTGGGTGCCTTGGAAAATAACTTGATCCCCCCTCCTCTCTGTGGCAGCCCCTCAAATATTGGAACACCGCTATCATGTCTCCTCTGGTCCTTCTCTTCACTAGACTAGCCATGCCCAGTTCCTGCAAATGTTCATCATATGTTCCCCTAATCATCCTGGTTGCTCTTCTCTGCACTCAGTTATGTGTGCAGTTATGCTATCATAACTGAACCAACTATAGCTTTATAGCTTAGCACCATACTTGGAATTGGAGCCAGAATCTATTCATAGACAATGCCATGCCCACCATATATATCTTAATCATACTCATAAGTTTATTTGTCAAGCATATGTAAGATAACAGGTAAAAGTATAAACATAATTTGAATACATGAAAAGACTAAAAGTAAAAAGGAATATTAGGACAGGGACAGTAGGCATGCTGGTGCACTTATGCACACCCCTTACAGACCTCTTAAGAATGGGGTGAAGTCAACAGTAGACAGTTTAAGATTAAAGTTTTGGGGGTTTGGGGCAATAGTGGGTTTCAAAAAATTTTACTACTGGTTCTGTGGGTGTGACTTGGTGGGCATGGCATGGCTTGGTGGGCATGGCTTGGTGGGTGTGGCAGAGGAAGGATACTGTAAAATCTCCATTCCCACCCCACTCCAGGGGAAGGTTACTGCAAAATCCCCATTTCCTCCCGATCAGCTGAGACTTGGGAGGCAGAGAATAGATGGGGCAGGGCCAGTCAGAATTTTTGCTACCGGTTCTCCAAACTACTCAAAATTCCCGCTACCGGTTCTCCAGAACTGGTCAGAACCTGCTGCAACCCACCTCTGGTTTGGGGAAGTAACCACAGAGTCAGGTAGTGCATTCTAGGCATTGACCCCTCTGTTACTGAAGTCGTATTTTCTGCAGTCGAGTTTGGAGTGGTTTATCTTGAGTTTGTATCTATTATTTGATTATGTATTGTTGTGGTTGAAGCTGAAGTAGTCATTGACAGGTAGGACATTGTGGCAAATAATTTTTATATACCAGGCTTAGGTCGGACCGAAGTCAGCGTAGTTCTAAGTTGTCTAAGCCCAAAATTTGGAGTCTGGTGGCATAAGGTATTTTATTGCGAATAGAAGAATGGAGGACTCTTCTCGTAACTTCTCATAAATTCTCTTGTAAATTCTCATAAATTCTTCTCGTAAATTCTCGTAAGTGGAGGACTGCTTCTGAAAGAACTTATTCCCAGTAGCAACAAGGCCACTACATTTCGGCCAACTACAGTTTCCAACTCATCTTTAAATACAGAAACCCATATTGAATGCATTCAGATATTTTAATCATGTGGTCAGAAGGACATAAATCAGGTTCCAAAAGAACACAACTAGAGCACAGAGCCAAAGCTGGCCAGTGTCTCTCTGCCCATGATCTCCACCTACTACTTGAGCAAGAGTGGTGAGTCCCACCCACCCAAGCTCCCTGGCTTTGCTCCTCGAGGGCGATTGCATGAACATTGTTTTTCTCATAACTCTGAATTTCATTCCAGAGGCATTCGCAAGAGAGAAGCGGTATTTCAGCTATTTTGGCGTAGGAAGGTGGTGTCAGCTTTAGATGGTAGACCAAATACCGAGGAGCTCATTATGTATTTATAGTAAAGTTCATAGGTTGGCTTCACATCATTTAACAACCGGTTCGCCCAGAATTTGAATATGTGAGTGCATGTCTGCGACCTTCTGCGCATGCGCTTGTAGGATATAAGAAAATTCAAAAATAAAATAGGTACATAGGTTAGGAATGCATATAAGTGAAGATTCAATTTTGCTCAGGCAGCGGGTTGGACTGGATCAGGGGTGAAATGCTCCCAGTTTGGACCGGATCTCCCGATCTGGTAGTGATGGCAGCGGGTGGTTCGGAAAACCAGTAGCAAAAATCCCTGCCCTCTCCCCATGCCCAACTGAGCTGCCCAATCATCAGAGGCCTTTTTTTTAACTTTTAAAAGCATTTTTTCTACAACCTCTTCGGCTAAAAAAATACTTTTAAAAGTTTTTTTAAAAAGCCTCTGATGATCGCGCAGCTCAGCTGGGATCGTCAGAGGCTTCTAAAAGCATTTTTTTTCTGCAACCTCTTCAGCTGAAAAAAAAAGTTGACCATGCCCACCCAGTCACATTACCCTCCCCCCCACCAAGCCACGCCCACAGAATCAGTAGTAACAAATTTTAGATTTCACCCCTGAACTGGATGACCTGCAGGATCCCTTCCAGCTCTGTTACTCTGTTAAATTTGTTAGACATTGTTCTGCTTTAAGATAGCTGGAGAAATGACATGCTGAAAGCATACAAATATGTAACAATGCTGTGTTAGAATAGATCTTCTTTTGTTTGAGGCCCGTTAGAAAGAGCCCCAGCTATGGGGACCAAGGTAATAGAGATAAGAAAGAGCCATGCTTACAAAATATTGTATGGGTAGTTATGGAGAGGTGTTGATAAACATGTAATTAGAGCAAGAGATGATGTTGTCTCTGAAGGCGTCATGGATTAGTGGTGATCGGTCACTGGATCCGATGTAGGAGGGGCTTGGGGGGGGGGTTGGGATAGGGAACTATAAAATGTAATGCTTTTGAAATTTCAGGTGTGGCTACCTGGCTCAAATGTCTTTGTTGAGGTCTCTGCTGGGATACCACCTGTTTTGCAAAATTGCTTTTATTATTTTCTTTTAATAAAACCTGTTTTCATCGACCCAAGTGTTTGTTGGCTGAATTCATTTCCAACATGCTTTGCTCACACTTGCATGCATGAGCGTGGCTTTAAAAATGCAACTAAATAGGACAGCGTAAAAAATGCAAGTAGAAAAAATAGGGGGACCACCTTTGGTGGGAAGGTAACAGCATTCCGTGAGCCTTTGGCATTTACTCATGCCGGCCACATGACCATGGAGACGTCTTCGGACAGTGCTAGCTCTTTGGCTTTGAATCGGAGATGAGCACCATCCCCTAGAGTCGGGAATGACTAGCACATATCTGTGATGGGAACATTTACCTTTACCTTTTTAGAAGCCTAAAATGCAATATGGCCAGTCTATTTGTACCTGGAAAAAATCCCATGTGCCAGTGGTGGGTTGCCCCCGGTTTTGACCGGTTTGCAAGAATCGGTAGTAAAACCGGTGGGAGGCTCCACCCACTGATCCCGATGTCATCAGGAAGCTTCTGCGTATGTGTGCAGCCCCGTTGCAAACAGGTAGTAAAGGTAAGTAGAACCCACCTTTGCCATGTGCCCTCATGGCATTTTTGCTTCTCCCTTTGGCATGAGCTTACTCCAAGTTCGGCTTGGGCTTTACTTCTGCCATGAATATTTTGATAACTTTTATGCAGGAGGGCAAATGCATGCACACAGGAAATGGAAATTCTGCGTTGAGAGAAAAGCAGAGAGATGGGGGCACAGGCCCTGGAAAAATAAAACAATGGAGATCAGTTCAGCATTTCAAAGGACTTTTCTAATGCCTCTTTTATAAACCAAAACAGACACCGAAAGTGCTTTATGTTGCATTAAGGCAAATCCAGGGATAAGACCTGGAGAACAATCTATCCGCGGATCTTTCGTGCATGGCTGGTATTGAAAAGCGGCATGAGAAATTATTCAGCCGACGAAAGGCAGTCGAAAATGCGTACGTTTCCAAAAAGCAAATTGAAGGTTTATTCGGGGATTCCTAAAAGCATGTTAGAGACTCAATGAACAACCACGGGAGTAAAGGAAAGACAGGCTCACTTTCAGATATAGGAAAGGCCTTGGCATAGTAAAGGACAGAGAGAGGAAGGTATGTTCTCTTGTTCTGGTTTTCCTTAAAGTAAACAGAGATCTGTTGGGGAAGAGATCTGAAGTGTGAGGAGATACATTTTTATCTTTTTCCTCCTCAGCCATGTAGAAAGAATGTTGTTTCATTAAAGGCAGAAAGATTGGAGCATCCCAAAAGACACATACAACCTTCCTTCCTTCCTTCCTTCCTTCCTTCCTTCCTTCCTTCCTTCCTTCCTTCCTTCCTCCCTCCCCTCCCCTCCCCTCCCCCTCCCCCTCCTTTCTTTCTCCCTCCCTTCTCTCCCTTCTTTCCTTTTCAAAAACAAATTCCTTCTTTCCTTCCCTTGTCAAAAACAAATTAATGTCTTCTTTCCCTCCCTCCCTCCCTTCCTTATGATTAGAGGGGGTAACTTGCACCTACCCTACATTTATTTGTGCTTTCCGTTTTCCTTGGCTCAAAAATTGTTGCCCTGAGATGTGCAAAAACAGTGCTGAGAGATGCACTGTTTCACCCTGTTAAACGTTATAGAAATTAGAGTTTTAGCAGTATATGGATGAAGGATTTTTGTTGAGCAACTATAAGAGATGATGGGCAAAGGGAGGGGGGGTTGGCTCGTAAAAAGACATTCTTGACAGATGTACCTGCTGGAGCCTGCCAAAACCAGTGGCTAAACAATTTCCCTGTATTCTTGCAAAACCTTCCTTCATTTGTTATCAAACAAAGAAAGAAATGAAGCTTCCATGGAAGCCGCCAAACCATATTCCCCATTGTGATGTGCATTACACCTTTATGGGATGGAAGGGACCATTAGTTCCTTAAAGACTGTACTTCTCAGCTCAGTGGTCAAACTCAAGAAGAAGAGCAAACCAGAGCATCAGTGGCCAGCAATGTTCTCCAACCTAGTGAAGCAAAGAAACAGGGAAGGAATCTCTTGCCAGCTTTATCCTCTGGAGGAGGAGAAGTTGTCTAACCATTTTTTGGACAGAAAAGCTCAGAATCGAATAGTGGTAACAACTACTTTATTGTCTACTCTACATAGAACATAGAATAATAGTGTTGGAAGGGACCTTGGAGGTCTTCTAGTCCAAACCCCTGCTCGAGCAAGGAGACCTTATATCATTGCAGACAAAAGGTTGTCCAGTCTCTTTCTGAAAGACTCCAGTGATGGAGCACCCACAACTTCTGAAGACAAGCTGTTCCATTGGTTGATAACTTCTCACCATTACAAAATTTCTCCTTAGTTCTAGGTTGCTTCTTATCTTGCTTAGCTTCCAATCATTGTTTCTTTTCTTGCCTATTGGAGCTTTGAAAAATAGTTTGACCCCCTTGTCTTTGTAGGAGCCCCTCAAATATTGGAACGCTGCTATCATGTGCCCACTAGCCCTCCTTTTCATTAGACTAGAGATACCCAATTCCTGTAGCTTTTAAGAGTTTTCTTGTTTTCTTTCTGTTTTTTAAAAAAGCACCTGATAGCATGGTCAGCATTTTTCTATCTTTACAGTGCCTTTGGTGTCTTCTGGAAGGGGTGAATTGATGGTAAACATCACAAAAGTGATATAAAGACCAGAATCCTGTTTCGGGAAGAGATGTCTGCCAATAATTATAGTTCAAAGTTAAACCGCTGAAAATACTGTGCCCAGCGAACTTCCTGGAGGATAGCAAGTGCCATTCAAGGTCTGGACTGATCACAAAAACCTCGAAATCCTAAAGACCTTCAGAAACTCTCTCCCAAGCAAGTCCTCTGGGCACAGCATTTCCGGCGGTTTAACTTCAAACTAAAGTACATCTTGGGGTGGGGGTGAGAATCTGCTAGCTGATGCATGATCAAGAAAGCCACAATCCAATAGTCGACAAGCACCACAAGGGAAAGTTGAAAAGAATTTTGATGAGAGAGAAGTTCTGGAGGGAGTTCCTGAAATCAGTTCGATCGACCCAGGGGCTTAGCTCAGCTTTTCATCTGAGTATGAACTATTAGCTATCCGGTCAGGGGTCGGGGCTCAAGACCCCAGATAGCACCCCACTAAGTGGGTTGAGGTTTTAATGGAGATTTGGGTTAATGTCCGGGTTCCAAGTAACACCCCCAACCAAGTAAGACTCCGAGGCAATCAATTCCTCAAAGATCCATTTTATAATGGAGGTCATATTGGCACATCTGGGAAAACCTGAATCTGAAAGGTTTTCCCCATCCAAAAGAAAGTCAAAGTCCCTTCCCCTGAACCCACATGTCCATCATATGGTCCAATCAATCCATTGTCCCAACTGGAGATGCCTCCCAGTCATGCCACTCCAGGTGCAGGCTGAACGTCCTTGACTCTCAGAGAAAAGAATGTTGTTATAGCTAAATAACTCTACCAACTCCATGCAACCCCCCTCCCTCCCACTTTCCCACAGCACTAAGTGTGGCAGCCCTGAAGATCCAAAAGAAAAGTTGGCCTCCAGGGCTGACAGCCACATTGTTCCAATATTTTGGAACCAACTTACTTTAGGTTTTACTATCAACTTACCTTGGGGAAATCAACACAATGTAGGTTTACAGTCAGGGCCAGGTGAAGATATTTGGCTTCAGAAGGTGAATGAAAATATGGGCATAGCTTCTGTTCCGTGTGTGATAGCAGAAGGAACTGGCAGCAGCCAATGTTGATAAAATTCTGGGGGCGTAATAAACATCTCCACCAAGGCTGAAAACCACTACTAACTTATCACTCTATGTAATGTTAGGGCCAGATCATAAGCATAAAAATTAAGGGTATGTAGGATTGCCTGAATGGATTGTGAGGTTCAGTCCAGAGTTTTGAAAATAGTATGATCCATTCCAGGAGATTCTGGACACCATTCCTGCTTAGATGCTTGAATCCGAAAGAAATGTGGAACAAACTAAGATCCATCCATCCATCCATCCATTGATCCATCCATCCATCTATCCATCTTGAGAAAAGCTTACTCAGGGCTCACTCAGATCTTTGCCTTCCCTGTTGAAGAGAAGCTGATTTTTTTAAAAAGGAACTTGGATGCTGGGTTACCCCAACATTGGCCCAATTCCATGCATTAATTAGGGATGGGGAGATATTTCTTGGAGCGAAATATTTGTAATAACCACTACTTCCCTGGCCCTCCACATAGGCACATCTATATCCCGCTTTGAGCATTTAGCTCAAGACCAAAATGATTCATTATTCCTATTAAAAACAAACAAAGGCTTTCATTTGCTTGGAAAGCCAAACAATTGCAAGCAGTAAATTTGAACTGGAAAACGCATTGGGTAAATGTTATTTTATCAAGCAAAAAGGGGGAAAAAAAGCTTTTGGCAAACAGTTCAATGTGAATACAAGAAAAAGCAATTTAATTTAGTAGTGCAGATGAATGAAAAATGAAGGTCCAAGGTTCAATAAGAAGGCAAGGGAGGAGGGAAGGGGGAAAAAAAAAGAGAGAGAGAGGCAGACAAGCATATATCATCCAAATGGATAATTATGAGAAACTATTTTGTATGATCCAGCTAAATCAAAGCTTTTAATGCTTTCTTACCCTTGTCAAAACAGGGAGATTTAGTGTCTTAAAATGAGGATTTTGCAGACTTCACTGCCAAGGGGAAAAAAAAAAGATTTGTCCCTTGATAAATTATAGTCGGCCTTTCTACTTTGGTAGGGAAAAAACACAATGCACTGATATTGAAATAAAGATAATCAGGAAGCTCGAGAAGTTGTAATTTTCTATGGGGGCCACCAGTGGATTGGCCATTGTTATTACATTATTAAAGTGTACATTTGTGATCTATTTTGGCTTTTTAGAATTACATGTCATCAGTGGTGGGATTCAAAATTTTTTACTACCAGTTCTGTGGGCGTGGCTTGGTGGGCGTGGTAGCGGAAGAATACTGTAAAATCTCCATTCCCACCTCATTCCAGGGGAATGTTACTGCAAAATCCCCATTTCCTCCCGATCAGTTGGGACTTGGGAGGCAGAGAATAGATGGGGGCGGGGCCAGTCAGAGGTGGTATTTACCGGTTCTCCGAACTACTCAAAATTTCCACTACCCGTTCTTCAGAACTGGTCAGGACCTGCTGAATACGACCTCTGCGTGTCATGCATCTCTAGGCTGGTAGGTAGTCCAAACAGAAAGCTTGAGGAATGAGACTTTTGTTTTATGAAGACAGGATAAGTATATTCCCATATGTATATATATAAAAAGGATAATATTTGTAGCTCAGGATTGAAATGAGGGGTCCTTGGTGCTCTTTGAGATGGTTGTTTTCTTCAGACATTTCATTACCAAAACTAGGTAGGAACCAGTGGTGGGTTGCCCCCAGTTCAGACCGGTTCGCAAGAACCAGTAGTAAAACTGGTGGGAGGCCCTGCTCACCACCCCGGATGTCATCATCGGCGATCTGCGCATGTGCGTGATCCCGTTGTGAACCAGTGGTAAAGGTAAATAGAACTCACCCCTGATAGGAACAACAGTGATAGTCCATGATGTTCCTAGCACGATGCTACCTAGTTTGGGTAATGAAACCTCTTCAAGAAAACAATCAAACTCAGGGAGCACCAAGGAGTCCTCATTCCCATATGTCTATGTTGTCAGGGTTCCAAGTAACACCGCCAATGAAATAACACTCCAAGGCTTGAGTTTCCTCAAAGTCCCATTTTATTAGAGATGTCATATTGGTACATCTGGGGAAACCCAAATCTGAAAGCTTCCAGGTTTTCCCCACCCAAAGGAAAGTCCAAATCCCTGCCCAACTCCCACATGTCCACCACATGGTTCAATCAAAATACCGTCCCAACTGGAGATGCCTCCCAGTTCCAGCCCTCCAGGTGCAGGGCAAGATGTCCTTGGCTCTCTGAGAAAAGAATGTTATTTTGACTACATATCACCCTGGCTCCATACAATTCCCCCCTCCCAGTTTCCCACAGTAGTAAAGGTGGCAGGCCTGAAGAACCAATGCAAAAGATGGCTTCCAGGCCTGACATGCCCACTTCATCATTACAGAAGAATGTGAGGTATATGGGATGCTGGATAATAACCAGGATCATAGGCACATACACTGGTATCTATACAGTACATCTACCCTTGCCTGGAATTGGGCAGGTGACATATCCTATATCTAGTCCAGTGAAAAAAAGAAGAAAAAAAAAAGATGAAACAGAATATTACTTAGTCTGGGAGAAATGATATAAATGGTTGGAGGAGAAGGGGAGAAAAAAAAGTGGGTGGGGGGGGACAAAGGAAAACTAAATAATGGTTAAATTAGGTGGAGGAATATGGATCGGGATTCCCTGTGCACAGTCACTCATGCCCTTGTCACCTCTCGCCTTGACTACTGTAACGCTCTCTACATGGGGCTCCCCTTGAGGAGCACCCGGAGGCTCCAACTGGTCCAGAATGCGGCCGTGCGGGTAGTGACGGTAGCAACATGGCACTCCCATGTAACACCGCTCCTGTGCGAGCTGCACTGGCTCCCAGTGGTCTTCCAGGTGCGCTTCAAGGTGTTGGTTATCACCTTTAAAGCGCTCCATGGCATAGGGCCTAGTTATCTGGGAGACTGCCTACTGCCACAAATGACCTCCCACCGACCCGTGCGCTCCCACAGAGAGGGCATCCTCAGGGTGCCATCAGCCAAACAATGTAGGCTGGTGACCCCCAGGGGGAGAGCCTTCTCTGTGGGGGCACCTACCCTCTGGAACCATCTGCCCCCTGAGATAAGGAGAACTCAAGACCTCAGTGCCTTCCTCCGTGCCCTTAAAACCTATTTTTTCCAACAAGCCGGGCTGGCTTAGGAAGTAATTTTAGACGTTTTTAAATTGGTTTGTTATTTTTAAAATTGGAGCCAAATTTATATGTATTTTTAATTCTTAATATTTGTACTGTATGTTTTTAATTCTGGCTGTTCACCGCCCTGAGTCCTCAGGGAGAAGGGCGGTATATAAATTGAAAAATATAAATAAATAAATAAATAAATAAATAAATAAATAAATAAATGGGAAGACATTAAAATTGTGGAAAGGAAATTAGGTACCTGTTTATGTTAAATGTAAATAAAATATTTAGATTAAGAGAATATATTATAATGGGGTATATATATATATATATATATATATATATATATATATATATATATGATATACTAGAAATATATGCATAAAAGATATATGAAAATAAGAAAGAGAAAATGTATAAATATGGATTACTGATGTGAAGATGTTGAAAAGAAGAAGATGTAAATATCTGTTTTTGTTTGTTTTTTTTAAAAAAACTTTAATAAAAATTATTTTAAAAAAGAAAAAAGGACTAGGGGTGACATGATAGCGGTGTTCCAATATTTGAGGGGCTGCCACAGAGAAGAGGGAGTCAAACTATTCTCCAAAGCACCAGAAGGCAGGACAAGAAGCAATGGGTAGAAACTAATCAAGGAGAGAAGCAACCTAGAACTCAGACGAAATTTCCTGATAGTGGGAAAAATTAATCAGTGGAACAGCTTGCCTCCTGAAGTTGTGGGTGCTCCAACACTGGATGTTTTTAAGAAGAGATTGGACATCCATTTGCCTGAAATGGTATAGGGTCTCCTGTTTGAGCAGGACCTTG
Organism: Ptyas mucosa; assembly: GCA_012654045.1. Classification (NCBI taxonomy): domain Eukaryota; kingdom Metazoa; phylum Chordata; class Lepidosauria; order Squamata; family Colubridae; genus Ptyas; species Ptyas mucosa. The sequence goes on along the minus strand of WNWU01000025.1, from coordinate 13,513,840 downwards.
GAGTAGAAGACCTCCAAGGTCCCTTTTCCAACTCTGATGATGTTCTATGTTCTATGATTCTGGGACAGTGAATCACCAACTGAGTCCCTGGACCAACCTGTTTCTCAAAAATCCAGGGACATCCAAATATTGTTACCAAAATACAATTTTTCAAATGGCAGGAGAGAAAAACGATTAACTATATTTCAGGAGAGTAATCGATTAACTAAATTTAATCTGAAGCCAATGTTGAAATGAACTCAAATGGAGCATTTATTTCTGATTTTAAGTATTGTTCCTTGGATTTGGCTTTTCCCTCTCTCTACCGACCCTGAAACTTTCTCGAAGGCTGAAGTACACAGCTCTAAAATGCTGTAGAGTTATCGCTTAGGAAGTATTCTCTTCTTGTATAAGGACCGTTTTTGCCTCACCACCATAACACAAAGCATGAATTAGAACAATAATTCATAGATAACGACAGTTTGACTCTGTATAGTGTCAACCCGATGCTTGGGCACTTGATGTTCTTAGGAAAGATAATCCATTCTCCCGCTTATCTTTCAGCTTCATCTGCTGGCCCTCTAAAAAACAATTTCACAAAGAGATGATGAAGGAAATACCAATCATAGAAAGCTAAGAGACTCTTCCAAGATATGATGCTTTCCTGGGCAAAGGTTTTAAGGATTTGCTCAGAGATGAGCAAGATCATTACAGAGAGGGTGAAACTTGTTACCAGATTTCAGAAAAATACAAGGAAAATTCTGCCCTGTCTGGCTCACAAAAAAAAAAAAATACTGGATTAAGATCAATCTGAAGACAGTTGTGTAGACTCTTGCTTTAAAGCTATAATCTGTATTTATTTAGAAGGAGCCTCAGCAAACATAGAAGAAGCTTCACTAACACAGAGGACATAGCATTCTTCTCTTGCTATTATTCACTACATTCAGATCCAGGTTCTCTCTTGCAGTCCCCATAAACCTTTCTCCCCCAATGTCTTCCCACAACAACAAGCTTGCATCATCCATTGGGCTGAGGGCTTGACTGACCGAAAGTCACTAGTGACTTTCCCTGGCTGATAGTAGACTTGGACTTAGGTCTTGATGATCCCAGTCCAACCCCTTAATCCTATGCTCTGTTAGAGTTGTCTGTTCTCTTGGAGATCATGATTTGTTGAGTCAATGTCAGAGTTATCCATGCAGAGCCTTCATTTTCTTTTATTCCTCTTTATTGTCAAAGAAAAGATACTAAAAACGTACAAAAAGTTATCTATCCCACATTTTTTTAGTTTACCAAGAAGTAGGTTGTGGTCTACTTTGTCAAATGTATCTTCTGCAGTATGATGTATGTAGAGTTTGGCTAGGTTGGTACTTGGATGGAAGAGTAGCATAAAAGCTTATACCTATGAATATATATAATATATGTATATATATAAGGAAGCAGTATACTCCTTCTCATATTTGGGTAGACCAAGTTGCTTCTATAGAAAACCATTTAATCGCCCTTGGTACAGGCTGACAAAGTGAGGAGAACCTGTGGTTTAGAGGTTAATACATCTGCCTAACATGCAGACAAGCCCAGGTTTGAATCCGAGTAAGAGTAAGGCTAGCTGACGAGAGTTGAAATAGATCTATACTAGCCTCCCTTTATTTCTTTGTCAGTAAATAAATTTAACACAATATATCTATATTTAACACACATATTTAATGTGTGTATGTGTGTGTGTGTGTGTGTTCTGAGGTTTTCGCGGGTGTTTGTATGTAGGTCTTTGGTTATTTGGGTTTTCTCCCGTGTAAAATTGGAAGTGTCTTGGCAATGTTTCAACGAAGTCTCATTCGTCATCTTCAGGCTGGCGTTCTCGGCTTCGTGCTTCCAAAGCAATGTGTGATCACAGCTGTTTCTTCCTTTTAACTGCCAATGAGGGTGGGAGCTGATTGGGTGAGAGCATGGCTGTGTTCTGATTGGGCACACCTCCACCCAATCAGAACACAGCCATGCTCCAACCCAATCAGCTCACACCCCCACTGGCAGTTAAAAGAAAGAAACAGCTGCAATCACACATTGTTCCTGGAAGCACGAAGCTGAGAACACCAGCCTGAAGATGACGAATGAGACTTCATCAAAACGTTGCCAAGACCCTTCCAATTTTATGCGGGAGAAAACCCAAATAACCAAAGACCGACCTACACACACACACACACACACACACACACACACACACATATATACATGTTCTTTTTAATTCAGAAGTGACACACACACACACACACATATATATATGTTGTGTCACTTCTGAATTAAAAGGAATTAAAAAGGAAGAAGGAAGGAAGGAAGGAAAGAAAAAAAGAAAGAAAGAAAGAAGATAGAAAGATGGATAGACAGAGAGAAAAATCTAGTGGAACAGTTTGCCTTTTGAAATTGTGGGTGATCCATCTGGAGGCTTTTAAGAAGAGACTGGACAGCCATGTGTCTAAAATGGTAAGGGGTCACTTGCCTGAGCAGGTTGGACTAGAAGACTTCTAAGGTTCCTTCAACTCTGAAGAAAGAAAGAAGAAAGAAAGAAAGAAAGAAAGAAAGAAAGAAAGAAAGAAAGAGGGAAAAAAGGCAGGCAGGCAGACAGGCAGACAGGCAGGAAGGAAGGAAGGAAGGAAAGCATCAACTTGATGAAATCTTATGCCTTACTTCTGTTAATTATACTACAGATCACCAGATCTGGAGTCCATAGAGAGAAAACTATTAAATCACACATGGGGATGTTGGCTAATTTCTCTTGTTTTAGCAACAACCTCTTCATAAGGCAATGCAAGTGATGTCTCACTTGTGACAATATCCAAGGTGTTTATTTGATTTCTCCTCCAAGAAGATGTTATTTGTTCCAGGGACCCTACTAATAGCTTTGCCTGATATATCCCCCCTTCTTTCCTGTTTATTTTGAAATAAATCCAGTAAGGCGATCCATTGACTTTGAAGAGCATGATTCCTGTTGAGTGACATGTTACTTTGACTTTGGAACAGTATTTATTTCTAACGCTGTGCTAAAACGCACCTGGTAGTTTTTCAAAAGTATTTTTTTTCCTGTTGAAAAAAGGCTTAGGTTTTCTTCTATAACCTGAAGATCCTTGAAGAAGCTCATTCCCAATTTCTTTTCCTGGTGGTTTTTTTTTTTTTTTTTGGTTTTTTTTTTGAGGAACGTCTTCTCATCCACCTGAACCTCCCTGACCATTCTTCCTAAAATGGAGAAGGGGGAAGAAGGGCAGGAGAAGGAGCAAGAGAAACAAGAGGAGGAAGAAGAGCAGGATGAACAGAAGCACAAACAGGAGGAAGAGAAGGAGCAGGAGGAGGAAGAGCGGGAAGATCAGGAGGAAGAGCAGGAAGACGGACAGAAGGAGCAGGAGCAGGAGCACAAACAGGAGTAAGTGCTGGAGAAAGAGGAGGAGGAAGAGGAACAGGAGGAGCAGGAGCAGGAGAAGAAGAAGAAAAAGAGGAGGACGAGGAGGAGGAGGAGAGGAGCAGGAGAAGGAGAAAGAGAAAGAGAAGAGGAGGAGGAGGAGCAGGAGAAGAAGCAGAGGAGGAGGAGGAGCAGGTGGAGAGAAGGAGGAGGAGAACAGGAGGAGGAGGTGGAGGAGGAGGAGAACAGGAGGAGGAGAAGGAGAAGGAGAAGGAGGAGAAGAAGAAGAAGAAGAAAGGAGGAAGAGGAGAGGAGATGGAGAAGGAGATGGAAAAGGAGAAGGAGAAGGAGAAGGAGAAGGAGAAGGAGGAGAACAGGAGGAGGTGGAGGAGGAGGAGAAGAGGAGGAGGAGCAGCCCTACATAAGAAGAAGGGACTTGTTTGGGATTTAATCAAAATGTGGGAAGCCAGGGTGACTGTGGACCACCAAGAGAAAGTTAAACAAAGAAGTCAGTATTTCCACCATGCAATCCTTGGTCATTCCTCACTAAATAAATCCAACCCACCACATTCCATTCAAGAGAATATAAATTTTATGAACAGGTATTTCTCGACTTACAACCATTCATTTAACTATTGTCTAAAGTTAACAACAGCACTGAAAAAGGTGACTTATGACCGGTTGCAGCCATAGCAGCAGTATTCTTGCAGTCATGTGATCAAAATTGGGATGCTTGGCAACCCAGCCATGTATTTACAAAAGATCACCATCTGTGACCTTCCCAGTTGGCTCCCAACAAGCAAAATCAATGGGAATTCATTTAACGACTAATATGTCTCACTTAACAACTGCAGTGATTCGCTTAAGAACCATGGCAGAAAAAAAAAGTCATAAAAGCTGGTGTGTCTCACTTAATATTTGCTTGCTTAGCCATGGAAATTAAAGTCCCAGTTGTGGTCATAGAATAGAATAGAATAGAATAGAATAGAATAGAATAGAATAGAATAGAATAGAATAGAATAGAATAGAA
>WNWU01000025.1:13487764-13508888 GCA_012654045.1 Ptyas mucosa | reverse complement strand
AGAACAGAACAGAACAGAACAGAACAGAACAGAACAGAACAGAACAGAACAGAATAGCAGAGTTGGAACTCTGACACTTTGGAGGTCTTCTAGTCCAACCCCCTGCTTCGGCTGGAAACCCTATTACCATTTCAGACAAATGGTTATCCACTCTCTTCTTAAAGACTTCCACTGTTGGAGCATTTATAACTTCTGGAGGCAAGTTGTTCCACTGATTAATTGTTCTAATTAATAAGTTGAGAAATTAATAAGTTGAGAATTACCATAATTGAGTGACAAATGGTAGAAAGGACAATCTCTCTCTCTCTTTTTTTAAATATTCCCTATCAAAGTGTGGCAGTGTCATGATTAAGTCTTTCTAGCGGAATGATGCTGATGACGTTCTTGCTGGAAGCTCTTTGTGTCCCATGATTCTGCTTTTCCGTAGCCTGGCTTTAGCTCTTGTTTTTACCAACACACCCGGGTGAAAACACACAATATAAGGAGGCGCCTTTTTTTTCCCCCCAATGGAAAATTGTTATATTGTTAGTTTGAGTGATGTTTGCAATAGGGGATTCAAAATGAAATTACATGCTCCAAGACTGGCACATTTCATGCTCCAAGATAGAATTTAAAAAGTGTTTTCAGCTAACAAATTGACAGTCGGAGTTCTCCAACCTTGTTCCTTAAAAGCAGAATTGGGTGTGTATTTTCCCAAAGAGTGAGAGATGGAGAGAGAGTGAGAAAAGTGAGAGAGAGGGAGAAAGGGGGAAGAGAGAGTAGAGAGGTGGAGAGAAGAGTGGGGGAGAGAAGAGGGGGGGAGAGAAGAGGGGGGGAGAGAGAGGGGGGAAGAGGGGGAAGAGGGAGAGAAAGAAGAAAAGGAGGGGGAAAGAGAGAAGTGGGGGAGAGAGAGAAGAGGGGGAGAGAGGGAGAGAGAAGACAGGGAGAGAAAGGTGGAAGAGAGAGGGAGAGAGAGAGTAGAGAGGGGGAGAGAAGAGAAGGGGAGAGAGGGAAAGAGGTGGAAGAGAGAGAAAGGGGGAGAGAAGAGAGGGAGAGAGGGAGAGAGAGAAGAGGGGAAAAAGAGAGAGAAGAGTGCGGGAGAAAGGGGGGGAGAGAGTAGAGGGGGAGAGAAGGGAAAGAGAGGAGGAGGAAAGGGGGAAGAGAGAGAAAGGGGAAAGAGAAGAGAAAAGGGGGAAGAGAGAGAAAGGGGAAAGAGAAGAGAGGGAGAGAGGGAGAGAGGAGAGAGGGAGAGAGAAGACAAGGAGAGAAAGGGGAAGAGAGATGGAGAGGGGGAGACAGGGGAGAGAGGGGGAGAGAAGGGGAGAGAGAGGGAAAAGGGGAAGAAAGAAAGAGGGAGAGAGAAGAGAGGGAGAGGGAGTAGAGAAGGGGAGAGAAGAGAAGGGGAGAGAGAGAGGGAAGAGAGAAGGGAGAGAGAGAAGGGGAGGAACAGAAAGGAGGGAGAGACAGAGCGAGGGAGAGAGACAGGAAGAGCAAGGGAAAGAAGAGAGGACAATCTGATCTCCTATAATCCATTTCACACAGAACTGGAGAGATCTACTTTTCCTAATCCCTCACCAATAAAACGCTTCCTCCCTGTCTCCTTTCCTTACCAAAATCACCGTATTCTAGGGATTAGAAGTGAAGAAGTGGAAGCTTAGCAGTGGAGATGAAGACGACTTTGGCGTTTATGAGATACGATTTCTGCTGAATAGTTTAATGGCCATGTTGAACCGAGAGGAACACAATTTGGTAAAACTGCTTCATGGGATTTATTGAGTTTAAATTGCACTCCTCTTGCATCCTGGAGAGATGTGGACAAACATTCAAACTGGTAGGGAATATATTAAGGATGGAATGAGCGTGAAACCTCCACCTCTCATAAAAAAGGATTAAAAAGGCATCCTTCTCTGTCCTTGTATTGCGAACGGACAATTTGCAATGCTTGTTTCCCAGACTCTATGTATAGGATTCTCTCCATGCTACAGAAATGTGAATGTCACAGGCAGGAATGAGTTAAATATTATGTGAATACCCTGTTTCCCCCCAAAATAAGACATCCCCTGATAATAAGCCCAATCAGGCTTTTGAGAGCTTGACAATAAGGCCAAGTGCTTATTTCAGGGTTCAAAAAAATATAAGACAGGATCTTATTTTAGGGGAAACATGGTATCTATCTGTCTGTCAGTCTGTCTGTCTGTCTGTCTGTCTGTCTGTCTGTCTATCTATCTATCTATCTATCTATCAATCTATCTATCTATCTTTCTATCTCTCCCCCTCTCTTATCTCTCTCTCTCTCTCTCTCCCCCTCTCTCTTATCATTCTCTCTCTCCTTCCCCCTTTCTTATCCCTCTCCCTCTCCCTCTCTCTCTCTCTCTCTCTCTCTCTCTCTCTCTCTCTCTCTCTCTCATCTATCTATCATCTACCCTGTTTCCTCCAAAATAAGATCACCTGATAATAAGCCCAATCGGGCTTTTGAGCGCATGGCAATAAGGCCAAGCGCTTATTTCAGGCTTCAAAAAATATATATAAGACAGGGTCTTATTTACGGGAAAACATGGTAGACGGTTGCATAAAAATGGAGCTATATTTTTTCAGAACTTTCTTTATACCAAAACACATATATGTACTCTTTTTGTGCCCAAAGTTTTCTTGATTACTAATAGTTGAAAATGAGAAGGCAAGACAAGAAGCGATGGATGGAAACTGATCAAGGAGAGAAACAAGCTAGAACTAAGCAGAAATTTCCTAACAGAACAATTAACCAGCGGAATGGCTTGCCTTCAGAGGTTGTGGGTGATCCATCACTGGAGGCTTTTAAAGAGAGACTGGAGAGCCACTTGTCTGAAATAGTATACTAGAAGACCTCCGAGATTCCTTCCAACTATTTGTTAGTGAAGCGAAGGACCAGGGGAGACATGATAACAGTCTTCCAATATTTGAGGGGCTGCCACAGAGAGGAGGGGGTCAAGTTATTTTCCAAAGCACCTGAAGGCCAGACAAGGAATACTGGATGGAATCTGACCAAGGAGAGATTCAACAGTTGGAGGGCCAGTTGCGCTGAATCTGATCGAACACTGGTAAGGTCACATATTAAGACCTACCTAGTGGCGATAAAGGCGGCAAAGTCTAACTACTTTTCCACCTCTATTGCATCATCAGGGAATCGTCCAGCCGCCCTGTTTAGGCGGGAGTATCCATCCGGGAGTGCGGGAGTATCCCTTGGAAGGCAGGGCGGTAGAATTTGGACAATACCTGTATGACAAAATTGCGCAGATCTGGTGGGACTTGGACTCCGACTGGGTAGATCAGGGCAGGGTGGCGAGGACTAGTCTTGAGAGTATCACCTGGGAAGAGTTTGACTCTGTGACTCCCGATGATGTGGACAAGATTTTGGGGAGACTTCGTGCGGCCACATGTTCATTGGACCCGTGTCCCTCTTGGTTGGTACTGGCTTCCCGGGAGGTTGGCTCCAGGGGCATTATTAATGCTTCATTGAGTGAGGGTCACTTCCCCGCTGCCTTGAAAGAGGAGGTGGTGAGGCCTCTCCTCAAGAAGCCGTCCCTGGACCTGGCATTATTAGCCAACTTTTGTCCTGTCTCCAATCTTCGCTTTATGGCGAAGGTTGTTGAGAGTGTGGTCGCATGACAGTTCCCACAATTCTTGGAGGAAGCATCCTATCTAGATCCGTTCCAGTAAGGTTTCAGGTCTGGGTACAGCATGGAAATGGCATTGGTCGCATTGGTTGATGATCTCTGGAGGGCTTGGGACAGAGGTTGCTCCTCTGTTCTGGTCCTGTTAGATCTCTCGATGGCTTTTGATACCATCAACCATGGTATCATGCTGCATCAGTTGGAAGAGCTGGGGGTGGGAGGCACCGTGTTGCGGTGGTTTTCCTCCTTTCTCTCCGACTGGTCGCAGTATGTGTTGACAGGGGGGCAGAGGTCGACCTCGAGGCCTCTCATCTGTGGAGTGCCGCAGGGATTGGTCCTCTCGCCCCTTCTGTTCAACATTTATGTGAAGCCGCTGGGCGAGATCATCCATGGTTTTGGGGTGAGATACCATCAGTACGCTGATGACACTCAGCTGTACATCTCCTCCCCAAACCACCCCAACGATGCCCTTGAAGCGATGTCCCAGTGCCTGGAGGCTGTGCAGACCTGGATGGGGAGGAACAGGCTCAGGCTCAACCCCTCCAAGACTGAGTGGCTGTGGCTCCCGGCATCCCGATATAGTCAGTTGACTCCATCGCTGACTATTGGGGGCGAGTCTTTGGCCCCCACAGAAAGGGCTCGCAATCTGGGAGTCCTCCTGGATAGGCAGCTGTCCTTAGAGGACCATCTGACGGCTATCACCAGGGGGACTTTCTGTCAGGTTCGCCTGATTCGCCAGTTGCGGGCCTTTCTTGATCGGGATTCCCTGTGCACAGTCACTCACGCCCTTGTCACCTCTCGCCTTGATTACTGTAATGCTCTCTATATGGGGCTCCCCTTGAGGGGCACCCGGAGGCTCCAACTGGTCCAGAATGCGGCCGCGCGGGTAGTGATGGGAGTAACATGGCGCTTCCATGTAACACTACTCCTGCGCTGCACTGGCTCCCAGTGGTCTTCCGGGTGCATTTCAAGGTGTTGGTTATCATCTTTAAAGCGCTCCATGGCATAGGACCTAGTTATCTACGGGACCGTCTACTGCCACAGACAACCTCCCATCGACCCGTGCGCTCACACAGAGAGGGCCTCCTCGGGGTGCCGTCAGCCAAACAATGTAGGCTGGCGACCCCCAGGGGGAGAGCCTTCTCTGTGGGGGCACCTACCCTCTGGAATCAGTTACCCCCCAAGATAAGGAAAATCCCAGACCTCAGTGCCTTCCATCGTGCCCTGAAAACTTACCTCTTCAAACAAGCCAGGCTGGCTTAAACAGTATTTTAAATTTTAAATTTTATGGGGATTGGTATTTTTAATTTGAGCTGAAATTTATTATTCTATTTTTAATTGTTCTTATTGTTTATATTATGTGTTTTTTAATTCTGGCTGTACAGCACCCTGAGTCCTCAGGGAGAAGGGCGGTCTATAAATTTAATATAAATAAATAAATAAAACATGGAAATAAGGAGAAATTTTCTGACAGTGAGAACAATCAACCCATGGAACAGAAGTTGCCTTCAGAAGTTGTAGGAGCTTCATCACCGGAAGCTTTCAAGAAGAGACTGGACTGCCAACTGTCAAAAATGGTGTAGGGTCTCCTGCTTGGGCAGGGGGTTGGACTAGATGACCCTTCCAACTCTGTTAATCTGTATCTGTATCTAATCTGTATCTAATATTATTCTATGTTCTACATTCAATCTACACAGATTACATCACCAATTACAGGTGGTGCTTGACTTCACAACTTCGAAGTTACGATGAAATTCCCCGGAGTTACTTATGACCCATTTTCAGAGTAATGACAGCTGTGCACACATACACCTACATGCACACACACATACAGAGAAGCTCATGCACCATAGTCATGTGATAACATTTTGTGTGGTTGGCAACTGGCTCACCTTCACGGCAATCCTGAGGTCACGTGACTGAAGAAAAGACTGGGTGGACATCCATTTGCCCAGAATGATACAGGGTCTCCTGCTTGAGCAGAGGGTTGGACTGGAAGACCATAAAGCCTTAGTAAGACCATACCTAGAATACTGCATCCAGTTTTGGTCCCCACACTATAAAAATGATGTCGAGACTCTAGAAAGTCTTCATCGTATGTTTTAGCCTTCAGTCCCCTAATCATCCTGGTTGCTCTTCTCTGCATTTTTCTAGAGTCTCAACATCTTTTTTATAGTGTGGGGACCAAAACTGGATGCATTATTATTTTTTTATTTTATTTTAAAAAGTTTTTTGTTAATAATACAAAATTAAAAAAAACATTGGACATAGATATGACATCACTGGTTCCAAACATCTTCTGTCACTTTGCAATAATATTAGTACTCATATAAACATATAGTTCTTAAGCTTTGTTCACTATTTAAGCATAATATAATATGATATTAATACTTTCCCCCTTATTTCTGTTAATTTATTTATCTCTTAAACATACATTTATCTATAATAACATCTATATTTTTGTCTTGGCTACCCTCTTGTTATCTATCCAATCATAAAATTGTTCCCAGAGTTTGTAGTACTTAGTTTTGCTTTTATCCTTGAATTCCAAAGTGAGTCTGTTCATTTCTGCACAGTTAAAGATTTTTAGTAATATTTCCTCTTCAGTTGGAATATCTTTCTCTTTTCATTTTTGAGTGAAGGCTATTCATGCCACTGTGAGTATATGCAGTAATAAATAATTTGCATCTTCCTTATATTTTCTTTCTATAATTCCCAATAAGAAAAATTCCAGTTTGATCTCTATATCTGTTAGCAAAATTTCTTCCAGCCAGTTCTTTGGTAAATTCCAAAATGTTTGTGCCTTTGGGCATTCCCACCACATGTGGTAATAATTCCCAATGGTCTCTCCACACTTCCAGCATATCGAGGATTTCCCCTTATTCATTTGTGCTAATCTTGTGGGGTGGATGCATTATTCTAGGTGTGGTCTTACTAAGGATTTATAGAGTGGTATTAGTACATCACTTGATCTTGATTGTATCCCTCTTTTAATGCAATTTAGAGATCTGGATGCAATCTAATAGAACTCCCCCCAAGCCAGTTATTTAAATGTCTTTGACCACTTCCTGAAATCTAATCACTCAGCTGATTTTCAAAGTATATTTTCTAAGAGTGACAACAGGAACAGTGAAATTTGCCCTGGAGAAAGTAAGAGAAAAAAAAAAGAACAACACACACACAGATATAGTCAATGTACACACCAGAGCTCTTCTTTTAGGTGAGCATAATGTTGGCTTTCTGGGAGAAACTTTCCCAGTCTGCTAGATGTTTAACTTTAATTGCTTTAATTTGATAGAAGGGCTCGTTCTGTCTGTTTAAGGATAAGTAATATTTGCAAAAGGAAATCTATTGTGAAAGACACCACATCCATTCTGTCACCATAATGTCGGGATTTTTTGTAACTGAACAGTTTAAATGAATTCAAACCAAGGAAGTGACCAAAAGAATTTCCACCAGCCAGAAGAAGGAAAAATAGTTCAAATGCAGCTGAAAGCTGAGCGCACTTTAATGTAGAGAAGAGCATCAAAGATGATTAAACATATGAAGAACAGTTGCAGGATTTGGATATGGCTAATCTAGTGAAGAGAAGGACCAGGGGTGACATGAGAGCACTGTTCCAATATTTGAGGGGCTGCCACAAAGAAGAAAGGGTCAACCTATTCTCCAAAGCACCTGAAAGCAGGACATGAAGCAATGGATGGAAACTAACTAAGGAGAGAAGCAAGTTAGAACTAAGGAGAAATTTCCTGACAGAACAATTAACCAGTGGAACGACTTGCCTCCAGAAGTTGTAAGTGCTCCAATACCTGAGGTTTTTAAGAAGAGATTGGACAACTACTTGTCTGAAATGGTATAGGGCCATGATGGCAAACCTATGGCACGCATGCCACAAGTGGCACACGGAGCCATATCGGTGGGCACATGAGCTCAGTTCAGCAAAAACCGGGCCTTCCGGTCCCACTGGAAGTCAACAAACAGGCCATTTCCGGCCTCTGGAGGGCCTCCAGAGGGATGGGAAAGGCCATTTTTGCCCTCCCCAGGCTCCTAGAAAGCGTCTGGAGCCTGGGGAGGCGAAAAATGGGCCTACTGGGCCCACTGTGCCATTGTGTGCCAAAAGGGGGGAGCATGGGGGGGGGAGTCGTGCACGCATGTGCAGGGGGGTGAGGTGCATAGAATTATGGGTGTGGACATGTGTGCGCATGATCCCCCCGCACTCCCCCCGCTTTTGGCATGCAATGGCAAAAAGGTTAGCCATCATTGGTATAGGGTTTCCTGCATGAGCAAGGGGTTGGACTAGAAGACCTCCAAGGTCCTTTCCAACTCTCTTATTCTGTTATCAGTAAAACTTCATTCTGTCACAAAGGTGGAGGCTTTTTAATCGGGGCAATCAAGATTTTGAAGAAACCATTCCTCTATCACTCCGCTTTTTATGCAGGAGCAAAAATTTTCCAACTACAACCTTGTTAGGTAGGTCTGATTGGGCAGCAGTGATTGGGCTGGTGACCCAGTAAGCATCTTTCAGTTGAGACCCCCCCCCCACTCTTATGTTTCCAGCATCCTAAGGAGCCCTGCACCCTACATCAAATCAATCTGCAATTAATATTCTGGAAGAGATTAAAATGGCCTCAACCCTGTTGATCTTTCAGAAATTCTTTGACCTAACTACATGCCTGAGGTCCTACATGTGCTAAGGGACCAATTTCTTGATTATATTAAAATTACAAACTATAATTTTTCGGGGGCAGTTGTACATATTTAATTAGAATATAATAGCAATAGCACTTAGACTTAAATACAGCTTCATTGTGCTTTACAGCCCTCTCTAAGCAGTTTACCTATTGAGTCAGCCTATTGCCCCCCAACAGTCTGGGTCCTCATTTTACCCACCTCGGAAGGATGGAAGGCTGATTCAACGTTGAGCCTGCTGAGATTCGAACTACCAAATTTGCTGGCAGCCGGCAGTCAACAGAAATAGCCTGCAATACTGCACTCTAACCACTGCACCACTGTGGCTCATAGAGTAGAATCATAGGGTTGGAAGGGAACTCAGAGGTCTTCTAGTTCTATGACAAAAAACCTCATATTATCTTGGACAAATGGTTGTTCAATCTTTTCGTGAAAAGCTCCACTGATTGAGCACCCACAACTCTTGGAGGCAAACTGATTAATTGTTCTCACTATCAGGAAATTCCAGGTTGTATCTCTCTTTAATGGGCTTCCACCCATTGCTTCTTGTCCTGCCCTCAGGTGCTTTGGAGAATAGGTCAAGCCCATCCTCTGTAGCAGCTGCCCATGTACTGGAATACCGATTAACAGATTAACAGAGTTGGAAGGGACCTTGTAGGTCATCTAGTCCAACCTCCCACCCAAGCAGGAGACCCTACACCATTTTTGACAAATGGCAGTCCAGTCTCTTACTGAAAGCTTCCAGTGATGAAGCTCCCACAACTTCTGAAGGCAACTTCTGTTCCATGGGTTGATTGCTCTCACTGTCAGAAAATTTCTCCTTATTTTTAGGTTGAACCTCTCCTTGTTCAGCTTCCATCCATTGTTCCTTGTCTGGCCTTTGGGTGCTTTGGAGAATAGCTTGACCCGCTCCTCTCTGTGGCAGCCCCTCAAATATTGGAAGACTGCTATCCTGTCTCCCCTGGTCCTTCTATTCACTAGACTAGCCAGGCCCAGTTCCTGCAACCATTCATTGTATGTTTTAGCCTCCAGTTCCTTCATCATTTTGTACCTTGTGTGAATACAAAGACTGCTTGTGTGGGTGTATATGTGTGCATGCAGATATTGTCAGCAGGGAATAAGAGGGAATCTCATTAGGTTGTACTTCTGTTTATATCAAGAAACTTTCTTTTTTGATATATAGCTTTATTGATTTTCTTTTAAATACAAAGTTAAAAGTTAAACAGAAAATAATGACTTGAAACAACAAAAGGGAAAGAAAAAAAGGGAAGTGCAAAAAAGAAAAACAAATAGAAAAAGAATGACTTCTGACTTTCATTGATGCAGATATAACTGCAAGATGCAATGAATTCTTATTCTAAGATTAACATTTTTCTATATTTTTTTCAAAATCCCATATAATTCTAATCAGCAAATCCCAAAATAAACTTTTCATTTCTTTCAGTTTTCTGCAAAAAGTCCAAATATGGTTTCCAAGTAGAAATAAAATTTGTCAATTACTTTTCTTTCATCAGGTTTGTCAATTTCATCATCTCTGCCAGCTTCACCGTCTGTTCTTCCACTGTAGGTATTTGGAAATCCTTCCACCTTGGTGCATATAAAAGCCTCACTGCCTACATCAAGAAACATACAAATAACATTGGATGTTATTCGGTTGTGGAGCACTCACAACCGAAAGGACAAACTGTCCCATGGATTGATTCTTCTCACTGTCAGGAAATTTCTCCTTAGTTCTAGGTTGGATCTCTCTTTAATGATTTTCCACCTGTTATTTTTTGTCCTGCTCTCTGGTGCTTTGGAGAATAAGTCAATCCCCCACTTCTTTGTGACAGCCCCTCAAGTCACTGGAAGATAGCCACCATTTCTCCCCTGTGTTGGCACACTGGAATTTCCATTCTTCCAAGCAAACATCAGAGAAGAGATATGAGCAGCAAAACACAGTAATTAGTGGAAGCCTACCTTTAAAGGCCTTTGAACTTGGTGCTGGAGAAAACTCCTGCAAGTCCCTTGGACTGCAAGGCAATCAAACCGGTCAGTCTTAGAGGAGATCAACCCTGACTGCTCTTTAGAAGGCCAGATCCTGAAAAGGAAACTCAAATACTTTGGCCACCTAATGAGAAGGAAGGACTCCCTGGAGAAGAGCCTCATACTGGGAACGATGGAGGGCAAAAGAAGAAGGGGACGGCAGAGAACGAGGTGGCTGGATAGAATCACTGAAGCAGTTGGTATTATTATTTCCAAGGATCGGACCCAATAACAGACATAGGCATGGTATTGATCAAGCATAGTATTTTTATTAACATAGGTACTTATTCATTACAAGCATCATCAGGAAGAACATGTGGAGCAGCGTGGGACAACCTTATATACCTGGGAGGCGGAGTCTGAGGTAAGGTGTGCTTAGGGGAAGAGTCTGGTGGGAGGTGTAAGTGTGTTAACCCTTGCATCCCCAGGTCATGATCACCTGCTGGCATAAGTGAGGCATTTATATGTAACAGTCGGTGTGAGCTTAAATGGACTCCGGGGAATGGCAGAGGACAGGAAGGCCTGGAGGAACGTTGTCCATGGGGTCGCGATGGGTCAGACACGACTTTGCAACTAACAACAAACCTTCATGAGCAACAAATCTATGAGCTGCGGTGACACAGTGGTTAGAGTGCAGTACTACAGGCTACTTCTGCTGACTGCTGGCTGCCAGCAGTTTGGCAGATCGAATCTCACCAGTCTCAAGGTTGACTCAGCCTTCCATCCTTCCGCGGTGGGTAAAATGAGGACCCAGATTGTTTGGGCCAAAAGGCTTAGAGAGGGCTGTAAAGCACTGTAAAGCAGTATATAAGAGCTATTGCTATTGCTATTCAAAGGAATTGCCCCTTTGGAGAAGAGATGGGAGATCTCCTCGGGCTGCCTTGCTCGTGTGAAGTAGCAAAGGCACAATGGTTTCCTCCTTGCCATCCTCCCCCTCCTCCACAGTCTCCTTCTTTGAAAAATGCCTGCAATGGAGGCTGACAGAACATCAGGAGGGAAGTGGGATACAAAAACGGCAGGCAAGGGAGGGGAACAGTGCTGTCAATTACATTTCTTCTCATGGCTTTCTGGAATGTACAGCTTCCTCTCGGCAGTTCTCCTTGTTTGGCGCCTATAAAATAAGTTTAATGACAGGGTTTTCTTTAAGATAATCAGAGGCTGTCTAATTTACGCCTCTGATGTCCATATGCAGCCAGATGTAATTCTGCTCGGAGTTGTTACATTACAGTTAGTAATGACTGCCTCTCACTGCTGTTTGGGGAGAATTTGCAATTTGTTTAACAGTTGACTGAGCAATGACCTCATATAATATTGCCATAATCAAAGTCTGGCTTAAAGATGACTAAAAACAACCCCTTCTGCTTTTCTGGGCTACGGAGTTGTGAGCAAAGAAAGTAGCAGATCTGAATGGTGTTCCCAGGGGTGGGCTTCAAATTTTTTAGCAAGGGGGGTCTCTGCCTGGTTGCTGTGTGGGAGTGGCCTAGTTGGCTCCCTGCACCATGGTGGGGGGTGGGAGGCATTTTTGCCTTCCCCAGGCTTTGGAGGCTTTCCTCGAGCATCCAAGCGAGTGAAAACTGCCTCCCCAGGCTCTGGAGGCCCTATGGAGGCCAGAAATGGGCCTGTTTTTGGCCTTCCCAAACTTCCGGTAGGCCCGTTTTTCTCCCTCCCCGAGCCTCCACGCTCACCCTGCACTTACCTGCATCCAAAACGAGCTGTGTGGGGACCCCTGTGATGGGAGGGGTGGGGCGGGCAGGGCCAGCCAGGAGTGGGATTGGGGGTTCTCTGAACTGCACAGAATCTTAGCTAGAGTTTCTCCCGAACCCCTGCGAACCCCCAGCAGCCCACCCCTGGGTGTTCCTCATCCCAGAAGCGGGCTCAGCAACACACAACCCTTTGGTTCAAAAGATCATTGGGCTAACTTAGTGATCAGTTGAAACCTCTGGTGAGAGTGATCTGTTCTCCCTCCCCTGGCAGGATCCTGGGATGGAAAGAGTGAAGCAAGAAAAAGGAATTGATGGCAAACAGCAAACAGCAAACAAGCAAAAATGTGGAAATTGCAGGAATTGGGTTCGTCTAGTCTAGAGAAAAGAAGGACCAGAGGAGACATGATAGCAGTCTTGCAATATCTGAGGGGCTGCCACAAAGAAGACATGGGGGTCAACCTATTCTCCAAAGCACCTGAAGGCAAAACAAGAAACAACGGATGGAAATTAATCAAGGAGAGAAGCAAATTAAGGAGAAACTTCCCAACAGTGAGAACAATTAATTAATGGAACAACTGGCCTTCAGAAGTTGTGGGAGCTTCATCACTGGAAGCTTTTAAAAAGAGACTGGCCAGCCATTTGCCTGGAATGGGATAGATAGGATCTCCTGCTTGAGAAGGAGGTTGGACTAGAAGATCTCCAGGGTCCCTTCCAACTCTGTTATTCTGTTAATTTGATAACAGCACGTGGCAAGCCTCCCTTGCCTTTACTTTTCAGAGTACTAGGGGAGCGTCTCTTCTGAGATGCTTTCTTCACCCCCACTCCTTCTGCAGACTGAGATATCTCTGACCATTATCTAGACTATGGATCTTCCACCTGCTCTCAAGGATATTCTCACAGGGCATTACATTAAGCAATAAAGAATACTACCACTTATCTGACAGCGATGGTGCCGCTGTATCTAGTTAAGATCGGACAAGAAGTTCACTCCAAATCTCAACTCAGCTAAAGCTCTTCCGTCATGGGCCTTCTTTTCCAGTCTTCCCTAGGCATCGTCTGGGTAGATTCTTGTCTCAACCTCTGACAAGCTCATGCAAGGTTTCCTAATTGTGGCAACCTTCAAATATATGTATTTCAAATGCCAGAATTTTAAGCGGTGTGAGCATGCTGGCTGGAGAGTTCTCGTAATTGAAGTCCAGACATACACCGTAAAAGTTTACCAGGGTTGGTAAATAATACAGGTTGAGTTGGGCAGGCAGAGCAAAGTTTTGATTAATTATAAAACAGTCTCCTTGGATTGTAATGATAGGAGAGGACATATCCCTGATAAAATACCTTTTCTAAGTACAATTTCTCAGTGTCTGCGTATAGGACTGAAAAATGCCGGTTCCTGGAAAATCAGAGGAAACCATGGTCAACTAAGTGGATCAATGGTGGAAATGGTTCACTTCAGTGGTGAAATCCAAATTTTTTTTACTACCGGTTCTGTGGGCGTGGCCTGGTGGGAGTGGTGTGGCTTGGTGGACGTGGCAGGAGAAGGATACTGCAAAATCCCCATTCCATCCCCACTCCTGGGGAAGGATATTGCAAAATCTCAATTCCCTCCCTACTCTGGGGCCAGCCAGAAGTGGTATTTTCCGGTTGTCCAAACTACTCAAAATTTCCGCTGCCGGTTCCCCAGAACCTGTCAGAACCTGCTGGATTTCACCCCGGTTCACTTGTTGAGAAATCAATCAATCAATCAACCAATCAATCAAATAAATAAATAAAATGACACTGTTCCAGTATTTGAAGGACTCCTATAAAGACAAGGGGATCAAATTATTTTCCAAATCACTAGAAGGCAAGACAAGAAACAATGGTTGGAAACAGTGGTGAAATCCAATTTTTTTTACTATCGGTTCTATGGGTGTAGCCTGATGGGTGTAGTGTGGCTTGGTGGGCATGGCAGTGGAAGGATACTGCAAAAACTCCATTCCCACTTCACTCTGGGGCTAGCCAGAGGTGGTATTTGCTGGTTTTCCAAACTACTCAAAATTTCTGCCAGCGGTTCTCCAGAACCTGTCAGAACCTGCTGGATTTCACCCCTGGTTGGAAACTAACCAAGGAGAGAAGCAACCTAGAACTAAGGAAAGATTTCCTAATGGTGAGATCAATGGTGAGGAGCCTGAGTGGCGTAGCAGGCTAATGCCTCCTATTAAGGCAGCATTTAACATTCAGCTGCCTGCAATTACTGCGAGTTCTAATCTCACCAGGCTCAAGGTTGACTCAGCCTTCCATCCTTTCTAAGGTAGGTAAATTGAGGACCCAGTTTGTGGGGGCAATAAGCTGACTTTGTATAAATATACAAAAGTATGAAGGCTATTGCTTAACGCATTGTAAGCTGCCCTGAGTCTCCGGAGAAGGGCGGCATATAAATATAGATTAAAAAAAATATTAACCAACGGAATAACTTGCCTTCAGAAGTTGTAGGTGCCTCATCACTGAAGGCTTTCAAAAAGAGAGTGGACAGCCACTTGTCTGAAATTGTATAGGGTAGCGCTGGCGAACCTTTTTGGCACTGAGTGCCGAAATGGGAGCGTGTGTGTGTGTGTGTGTGTGCCAGAAACCAGAAAAGCAGCCGCCCGGTGCACATGCGTGAGCCAGGAAGATGATCTTCCAGTTTCTAGTGCCCGCATGCACATGGCCAACTGGTCTTCACGTGCGCATGCCTGCCAGAAACCAGAAGACCAGGTGGCCAGTGCACATGCGTGCACCGGAAACTGGAAGATCATTTTCCCAGCGCAAGCATGCGCATCAGGCAGCTGCTCTTCTGGTTTCTGGTGCTCCCATGCATGTGAAGACCAGCTGGCCAGCACATCTGGAAGAGCAATGGGCAACAGCTCGTGTTCCCGGAGAGATGGCTCTGCATGCCATAGGTCAGTGATGGCTAACTTTTTTGCCACTGCATGCCAAAAGCGGGGGGAGCGCGGGGCGGACACTTATGCATGTGCCCACACCCATAATTCAATGCCCCCATGCCTGCCCCCCCACACATGCACATGTTACCCCCCCCCCATGCTCACCACGCTTTTGGCACGCAATGGCAAAACAGGCTTTCTTGGGGCCCGGGGAGGACAAAAACAACCTCCCCCCCCGGAGGCCATCCGGAGTCCAGAAATGGCCCATTTCCTTACTTCTGGTGGGCCCAGAAGGCCCAAAAATCAGCTGGCTGGCTCGCGCATGCACGCTGGACCTGAGGTAGGGCATGTGCCACCTGTGGCACGCGTGCCATAGGTTCACCATCATGGGTATAGGGTCTCCTGCTCCAACAGGGCATTGGACTAGAAGACCTCCAAGAACATTATTCTATGTTCTATTTAGTCAATTGTCCAGAAATGGTTTATAATTCAAGAGTCATTATATCCTCAGTTACCAAATTATTGTTGGTGCCAGATCTCACAAAAACTAATGAAAATATCTAAAATTTTGTGAGAATTGCCAATCTTCTGATATTTTAGACATTTTAATTTTAAAACGTGAACTATTTTTATTTCATTTGTGCATGTCCCGAGGATATTATTTAGATGGAGGGATATGTCTACCATGCTATTTCTAAATGCCATACTGTCACCCTTGGCTAATATACTGACCATCAAGAATTTCAAGCTGAGATTCTAGAAAGACTCTAGACTCTAGAAAGAGTGCAGAGAAGAACAAGAAAGATGATTAGGGGGCTGGAAGTTAAAACATATGAAGAACGGTTGCAGAAACTGGGTACATCTAGTTTAATGAAAAGAAGGACTAGGGGAGACATGATAGCAGTCTTCCAATATCTCAGGGGCTGCCCCAAAGAAGAGGGAGTGAAGCTATTCTCCAAAGTACCTGAAGGCAGGACAAGAAGCAATGGGTGGAAACTAATCAAGGAGAGAAGCAACCTAGAACTAAGGAGAAATTTCCTGACAGTGAGAACAATTCATCAGTGGAACAACTTGCTCCAGAAGTTGTAAATGCTCCAACACTGGAAGTTTTTAAGAAGAGACCGGACAACCATTTGACTGGAATGGTATAGGATCTCCTGTTTGAACAGAGGGTTGGACTAGAAGTCGTCCAAAGGTCCCTTCCAACTCTGTTATTCTGCTCTGCTCTCTTCATAAACAAAAAGGTTGAGAACAGTAGGTATAAAGCAGTACCTAGTTTCCAAAAGACCCATATTCCTGTTTGAAAAAACCAAATAAACCAAAGAAGAGTTGGAAAACCATGAACATTGTATCCTACCCCCAAACTTCACAACCTATGTTGTTTTGAAGAGTGTCTTTCAATTGCCAAACGACAAGCAGTTTCAGGTCTTAGAAGACTCCCCCTTTTCTTTTGCAATAGTCCGTTTAATGTTGCTTTATTAGAAGGGGTAGGTTTAACCTAGCAGTGACTGTGAGAAGGATCTTGGAGTTTTAGTGGATAACCAGCTAAATATGAGCCAGCCATGTGCAGCAGCAGCCAAAAAAAGCCAACACAATCCTAGGTTGCACGAACAGAGGGATACAATCAAGATCAAGTGAGGTACTAATACCACTCTATAAAGCCTTAGTAAAACCACACCTAGAATATTACATCCAGTTTTGGTTCCCACACTATTAAAAAAGATGTTGAGACTCTAAAAAGAGTGCAGAGAAGAGCAACCAGGATGATGAGGGGACTGGAGGCTAAAACATACGATGAACATTTGCAGGAACTGGGCATGGCCAGTCTAGTGAAGAGAAGGACCAGGGGAGACATGATAGCAGTGTTCCAATATTGGAGGGGCTGCCACAGAGAGGAGGGGGGGTCAAGCTATTTTCCAAAGCACCTGAAGGCCAGATAAGGAATCATGGATGGAAACTGAACAAGGAGAGATTCAACCTAGAAATAAGGAGAAATTTTCTGACAATCAACCCATGGAACAGAAGTTGCCTTCGGAAGTTGTGGGCATTTCATCGCTGGAGGCTTTCAAGAAGAGATTGGACTACAATTTGTCAGAAATGGTTGGGTGGGGGGTTGGACTAGATGACCTACAAGGTCCCTTCCAACTCTGTTAATCTGTTAAATTCGTTAACCTTACTGAGCATAGTGAAAGCTTCCGTCTTCATTAAGATAATTCTTGTTCGTGTAAAAGAAATGCATATGTAAAAGAGGCGAGGATGGTGGAAAGTCACACACTTTCAACCATTATTTATTTTAATTGAATTGTGTTTGAACTTTATAGAATTAAGTGGTCAATCCACCTGGCAGCTGTAACTACTTCTGGTTTTGATAGTCCTCTTCACAGGAATTTGCTCTTTTTGTTGGTGCTTTTCAGACACAGAACTAACTCCTTGCAGTGATCTCGCTTTAGTTTTGCTGAGGAACGAATGGGAAGAAATTATCCCAAGGATTTCTTGAGTTGCCCTCTTCTCTCCATCTGCTTCTAACTTTGAAGAGTGATAATTTACTTCTGAGATCTATTGAACCTTTATGTTGTATCTCAAGCTCCCCTAGTGATCATTATTAGCAACTGCTACATCAGCAATTTTGTACTGTATATTTGTACTTTATATAGTCATTGCTCCATTGTGAAAATGAAAAAAAGTTTGAGTGGTGAGTCTTTAAAAAACTCTCAAATCATTGGTGACATTTCCTTAAGGGGAGACAGTCTGCTTTTAGCTGAAATAATCATTGCCAAGTAACATATCCTCAAACTGGAGAAGTTTTACTATATAGAAGTTTTTAGCTGTTAAATGTAATGGGTGAAAAAGTGATGCAAGTTTTGTCTGGACCTGTGACAAATGAAAGCTGATAAGCTCACAGGGCAGTAAGAAAACTGAGCTTAGTCCTTAAGACAATCTACTAATAGACATTATGTCACAGTTTGTTAAGCAGCTCAATCCATTATTAGAATCATAGAGTCATAGGAAGAGACCTTGGAGGTCTTCTAGTCTAACTCATTGCCCAAGCAGGAGACCCTACACCCGTGATGGCGAACCTATGGCACGGGTGCCACAAATGGCACGTGGAGCCATATCTGTGGGCACGCAAGCATTGCCCTAGCTCAGCTCCAGCGCACATGCGCAAGCCAGCCAACTTATTTTCAGGCCTTCTGGGCCCACCAGAAGTTGGCAAATGGGCTGTTTCTGGCCTCTGGAGACCCTCCGGGGGGTGAGGCATGGGGAAGGCTGTTTTCTCCCTCCCCAGGCTCCTAGAAAGCCTCTGGAATCTGGTGAAGGCAAAGAATGGGCCTACCAGGACCACCGGGCCATCATGTGCCAAAAGTGGGGAGAGCACGGGGTGGTCATACGTGCATGGGTGGGGGGTGAGGTACACTGAATTATGGGTGTGGACACGCCCACATGTGACCCCACCCCACCCCTTTTGGCATGCAACGGCAAAAAGGTTAGCCATCACTGCCCTACACCATTTCTGACAGATGGCAGTCCAGTCTCTTCTTGAAGGTTCCAGTGATGAATCTCCTACAACTTCCGAAGGCAATTTCTGTTCCATTAGTTGATGGTTCTCATTGTCAGAAAATTTCTCCTTACTTCTACAGTAGGTTGAATCTCTCCTTGATCAGTTTCCATCTATGATTCCTTGTCTGGCCTTCCGATGCCTTGGAAAATAGTTTGACCCCCTCCTCTCTGTGGCAGCCCCTCAAATATTGGAAGACTGCTATCATGTCTCCCCTGGTCCTTCTCTTCACTAGACTAGCCATGCCCAGTTCCTGCAACCATTCATCGTATGTTTTGGCCTCCAATTCCCCTAAGCATCCTGGTTGCTCTTTTCTGCCCTTTCTCTGGAGTCTCAACGTCTTTTTTATAGTGTGGTGACCAAATCTGGATGCAATATTCTAGGAATTTAGTAAAGTCTTACTAAGGCTTAATAGAAAGGTATTAGTACCCCCCTTGATCAGTTTCCATCCATTGTTCCTTGTCTGGCCTCCAGGTGTCTTGGAAAAAAAGCTTGACCCCCTCCTCCCTGTAGCAACCCCTCAAATATTGGAAGACTGCTTTCATGTCTCCCCTGGTTCTTCTCTTCACTAGACTAGCCATGCCCAGTTCCTGTAACTGTCTTCTAGTCCAACCTCTTGCCCAAGGCAGGAGTCCTTTTTTCATCATGGACAAGTGGTTGAACAATTTTTTCTTGAAAAACCTCCAGCGATGGAGCACTCACAACTCTGGGAGGGAAGCTGCTCCATTTTTAATTGTTTTCACTTGTTTCCAGGTTAGATCTCCTTCTGATGAGCTTCCCCTTATTTCTTCTTGTCCTGTCCTTGGGTGCTATGGAGAATAAATTGACTGGAATTTCCCTGGAGTAGTCCTTCACGCACTAGAAGACAGTTATTGTGTCATCCCAAACCTTCTCTTTGATACGTTATATATACCTAGGTCCCTCAATTGTTGACTATATAATCTAGCCTTTGGACCACTTATAAGACCTTCATTCAAAGTTCTTTTTTCCGTTCTTTTCCAATTGAGCCTAAAGTCATATGAATTTGGTTCTTCACAAGGCCTCTGATGGAGTATCTCCTGGAGGTATTAGAAGGTGGACAAGGGGGGGGATTATCCTGCCTTTCATCATAGTACACCCCCCTTCCATCAATCCAGTTTCTCTGGCTTCTTATGTTCCATTCATTTCATGGGGTATAATATTTTCTCCAGCAGAAGGAAATAGCAAGAGCTTACCCTTTCCCAAATGAATTGTTCCAGATGTTTGGCACCATTCCAGCTCCTTCACTTTGCTTTATGATAGATCCAACCCAAAGAACACCTATTCTTTTGCATAGCCGAGGTCTTATGAGTGATCCTTGAAAGCAATCTCATTTCTTACCTCCTTACGTTCCACCTTTTTGAAGTGTAAAGGTTCCCCTCGCACATATGTGCTAGTCATTCCCGACTCTAGGAGGTGGTACTCATCTCCGTTTCAAAGCTGAAGAGCCAGTGCTGTCCAAAGACGTCTCTGTGGTCATGTGGCCGGCATGATTAAACACCAAAGGCGCACGGAACACTGTTACCTTCCCACCAAAGGTGGTCCCTATTTTTCTACTTGCATTTTTTTTACGTGCTTTCGAACTGCTAGGTTGGCAGAAGCTGCTAGGGACCAGTAATGGGAGCTCACCCCAGGACGCAGCGCTAGGGATTCGAATCGTTGAACTGCCGACTTTTCGATTGACAAGCTCAGCCTCTTAGCCACTGAGCCACCACATCCTTTTTGAAGTGTAGGCACCAGCATTTTGGCTTGTGCTTAGAAAGGCACTGGAAATTAAGCAAATATTCCCAGGACCAGTTTGACAGGAGGCTTTCACCATCTGCTAAATGCTTCCCCTTCTGTTCCTACTTTACTCCTTTACAATAAAACACAACAAACTTTAAAATAAAGTTGTTGCATTTCCCTTCTGAGATTCCTTGAGAGACACAGAGAGAAAGAGAGAGACTTGCCTGAAGCCACCCTGTGAATTTGTGACAAAGGTGGATTTTTTCAGCCAGGGGCTCCTTGGCTTCCAGCGTTGTCTCCGAGGCAATAGAGTTCAATAGTTCTCCTGTGTATCTTCTCCTAGCGTGGACAGGCAAATTTTCAGCAAACTCAAAAGAAGCCTCTCTCGATTGTACTGTGCTCAGCAGGAAGACAAGCTTCATCAAATCCCGTGGGGCAGACTGGGAACAGATGAACAAATCATACCTAGATTTGACTGCAGTGGAAGTAGCGTATTCTCTAGTCAGCAGTTCCAGGACAAAGGACTTTGTAGGTAGCTCAAGGGCCCGTGCGATACCATGGAAGAAAATTACATTAAAACTGTGCGCTGAGCTAATAAATCATACAGTAGCCTTGCAGAAAACCAATGCCTCAAGAAAGAACTGTCTGCTCCTGAATGAAAATAGATTAAAGCTTTCGTAGGAATCCCAGGGTTTGGCTTATTTGCTCTTTTTCGCCCATAGCATCTCTTCTTAATTCTCCAGCCCTTTTTTCTGCCAAATAAATCAGGACAATCTAGCCAATAAGAGAGCGGAAGCCATATTAGGCTGCTAATGAGGCCAATTACAATATTAGAAGAAGAAGAAGAAGAAGAAGAAGAAGAAGAAGAAGAAGAAGAAG
>WNWU01000025.1:13476775-13487754 GCA_012654045.1 Ptyas mucosa | reverse complement strand
AGAAGAAGAAGAAGAAGAAGAAGAAGAAGAAGAAGAAGAAGAAGAAGAAGAAGAAGAAGAAGAAGAAGAAGAAGAAGAAAAGACTGGGTTTTTCCCATTCGGTAACACAGGTTGCAGGTGGAATGGGCTTTACAAGGCTAGGAAAGCAATCGTGAAGAAGGCTGCCCAACCCAACTCAGAAATGAACTCCTGAATGGAGGCGAATTTCTAAGACCTTCATCCAAAATTATTTTTCTGTTCTTTTCCAGTTGAGCCTAAAGTCCTATGAATTTGGTTATTCACAATGTCTTTGATGGAGCATCTCTGGGAGGTATTAGAAGGTAGACAAGGAGGAATTTTATTTATTTATTTATTTATTTTATAAAATTTGTATGCCGCCCCATCTCCAAGGACTCAGGGCAGCTCACAATGACAATCGAGAAGCAACTGTTGAAAACAACAAATACAGATAAAAATCTAAAAAAAATATATATTTTTTAAAAATTAAAATATACTACCCCATCAATCCAGGCCGGGGGACATAAATAACCAGGTTTTCAATTCACAGCGGAAGGTACAGAGGTCAGGGGCCAACCGGAGCCCCAAGGGAAGTTGATTCCAAAGGGTGGGGACGCTCACAGAGAAGGCTCTACCCCTGGGGGTCGCCAGCCGACATTGTCTGGCTGATGGCACCCTGAGGAGGCCCTCTCTGTGAGAGCGTACCAGGCGATGGGAAGTTGACGCTGGTTGCAGGTGGTCCGACAAGTAACCTGGACCTAAGCCATGAAGGGCTTTATAGGTTAACACAAGCACCTTGAATTTCACCCAGAGGGCAACCGGCAACCAATGCAAGCCGTGCAGGAGTGGTGTAATATGGGAGTATCGGGTCCCTCCCGCAACAACCTGCGCGGCCGCATTCTGCACCAGCTGAAGCCTCCGGGTGGTCCTCAGGGGCAACCCCAGGTAGAGAGCATTGCAGTAGTCGATCCGGGAGCTGACTAGTGCATAAATTGCCCTGCTTTTCATCCAGGAGTGGGATTCTACTGATTCGGACTGGTTCGGGCGAACCGGTAGCTCCGACGATCAGCTGAGAGTGAACTGGTTTGCTCACTCAGCTGGGCCTGCCCCCCCGCCCCTGTGCTTTACTTACCCTCCACCCCTGTGCTTTACTTACCTATATCTTTGCAGCTGATTAGCGTGGCAGAGCAGATTGTCATGCCTCAACAGTTTTATTTCCCTAGCACTAACGCGGAAGGTGATTTTTTGTTCAATTACACATGGGCGCGTAGCAAAGCACGTGATTACCGAACCGGTTGTTAAACTGGTAGGATCCCACCACTGCTTTCATCATAGCATCTCCCACCATCAGTCCATAGTTTCTCTGGCTTCTTATCTTCCATTCATTTCATGGGGTATAATATTTTCTCCAGCAGAAGCAAATAGCAAGAGCTTACCCTTCCAGGGAATCCTTCCAGATATTTTGGACATGAACTTCCAATGTCATGGTGAGGGATATAGCGTCTACCATTCTTCCAACCAGTGGTGGGATTCAACTAATTTAACAAGCAGTTCTCTGCACTAATGATTTCTTTCAACAACCAGTTTGCCAAACTACTCAGAAAGTTAACAACCAGTTCTCTCAAAGTGGTACGAACTGGCTGAATCCCACCACTGTTTCCAACCCATCTGAAAGGCACTAGCCTGGGGATTTCTGTCTGGATTTCAAAGAAATACTGCCATCACCCTTTTTCTGGAGGCCCAGAGGATGAATGTGGCAATTCTTAGTATTGCTTAGAGTTTAGTGCCTTTCGCCTCCTACATAGCTACTGAGGGGATCCTCCCAGAAAACAGAGGTGCTTTTTCAGGGGGCAACTGGACTTTCTTGTTTTTTCTTTGAAGATGTTTTGCTTCTCATCCAAGAGAAGTGAAATGTCTTCAAAGAAAGAAGTCCAGTTGCCTCCTGAAAAAGCATCTTTAGGACAACCATGACCTGGATGATTGAAAATCTCCATAGACATAGGGTTGTCCTATCAGTTTCTTCGAGCAAGGCAAATAAAACGCACAAGAAAGGAGAAGAGTGGACTCCATTGTCTATTTATATCAGCCTTCCTTGCATCAATGCAGACGTGTGGACTTCTTTCCAGATGTTCCTGGAAAGCATTTCTCATCAACCATCATCTCCAGACAATCAATCAATCAATCAATCAGACAAGAGCTGGAAGGGACCTTGGAGTTGGTCTTCTAGTCCAACCCCCTGCACAGGCAGGAGAACCTATACCATTTCAGATAAATGACTGTCCAGTCTCTTTTTAAAAACCTTCAGTGATGGAGCACCCACAACTTCTGAAGGCAACTTCTGTTCCACTGCTTAATTGTCCTCACTGTTAGGAAGTTTCTCCTTAATTCCAGGTCGCTTTTCTCCTTAATTAGTTTCCATCCATTGTTTCTTGCCTTGGTGTCTGGTGCTCTAGATAATAAGTTGACCCTCCTCCTCTTTGTGTAAAGGTAAAGGTTCCCTCACACATATGTGCTAGTCGTTCCCGACTCTAGGGGGCAGTGCTCATCTCTGTTTCAAAGCTGAAGAGCCAGCGCTGTCCAAAGACGTCTCCATGGTCATGTGGCCACCGTGACTAAATGCCAAAGGTGCATGGAATGCTGTTCCCTTCCCACCAAAGGTGATCCCTATTTTTCTACTTGCATTTTTTACGTGCTTTCGAACTGCTAGGTTGGCAGAAGCTGGACAAGTAACGGGAGCTCACCCCATTATGCGGCACTAGGGATTCCAAACGCTGAACTGCCGATCTTTCGATCAACAAGCTCAGCGTCTTAGCCACTGAGCCACCGTCTCCCCTCAAATATTGGAAACATGGCTATCATGTCACCCCTAGACCTTCTTTTCTCCAGACTGGCCATACTCAATTCCTGCAACCCATTCTTCATATGTTTTTGTCTGAATCTGAAGTTCTTGCAAGGTCAACAATACTCCAAGGGCCTAGGATATCTGGCACTACATTCCATTCCTCCTTTGAAAACTGGAAAGCTAAAGCCAATAAGTGGGTTGGAAAATGTGCCATCAGATCGAGAAGGGGGACTAACATAAAATAAGCCAGTTACTCAAAGCCTGAGTCAAAAGACAAACAAATCCATTCCACATTTTTTACCGACTAGATGCTAAAACAGAATCCCTAAGGCTCTTTGGCAGTTAAATTTTCCATGTCAGTCTAGATGACATTTCCTTTTGGAATACCAGATTAAATATCACAATGGAGCCTCCCAGTGTTGCAGGGAGTGACAAGGGCATTGAGGGCAAAGACCAGATAAGCTCTAACATCAAAAGCCTTTTCACCTATAGCCAAATTAGTTTGCATAAATAACAAGCAAGGGCAGCAGGCTGCGGTTGAAATTTAGGGCTTTTATTTTTCCCACACTGAACAGACAAACACTCCTCCACTTTTTTCCCCTGTATCACCAATTCAGTTCATTCAATTTGATGCCATAGAATTTGCTTCCGAAATTCTCTTTCGAAGAAGAAGAGAGTTTTCTAGGGAAGGAGTGTGGAAGCATTAAAAGATGGATGAAGGATCTGTGGGATTGCTCTGTTGTGGTCTGCCAGCGGTCAGCAGAGCTGGCAGCAGATTCTGCCATGAGGAGGTTGGGGAGGAACTTGGGCCAGTCCTGGAATCTGGGGAAGGCTCGGACAATGGCTCTGCATTGGAGGCAGAGAGGGGGCCAAGGCCATCTGGTAGTTCTTTGCTGCCTTCAGAGTCTCCGGAGTCTGACATCAGGAAGGCAGAAGAACAGCGGGAGCCTGTTCCCAGTGTGCACATGTGCAGAGCTGCCAGAAGACAGGAACAATTAAGAAAACAGGGTTGACTTGGGAGTAAGGTTTGGAGATGATTGGCCCCTTCTATAAGACATAAAAGAGAAGCAAATGGGACGTGAGCTTTTGCAGGAAGCAATTAGTTCATCTGGTCAGTAAAAGCTTTGGAAAAGTTCTGTTTGACTCTGGGCTAAGTTTGGCCTTACCCTGCATGTGGCAATTAGTTTTATGGCTGCATTCCAAGGGAGATAAGGTGGGTGTTTGTAAATACTTCCCTGAAAGACTGTTTGAGAAGCTTTTCAGACTGGGAATGACAATAATTCACAGCCGTATGAATTAAAGAGATTTGCCAGGACTAATATTGTGCTGTATACTTTCTAATGATGCCTAGGTCCCACCGTCTTGGCTAGAGACTTCATTGTCTAAACCAGGAGTCTCCAAATTGGACAACTTTAAGACTTGTGAACTTCAACTCTCAGAATTATATGTTCTATGTTCTAGACCAGGAGCTCCAAACTTGGCAACTTTAAGACTTGTGAACTTCAACTCCCAGAGTTCCTCAGCCAGCTTGGAGAAACTTTTGAAAGGGGGCTACCAGATGTCTGGCTGTCTAGGGAACTCTGGGACTTGAAGTTCACAAGTCTTAAAGTTGCCAGATTTGGAGACTCCTGGTCTAGAACATAGAATAACAGGGTTGGAACTCCTATTCGCTGCTCAAGCAAGAGACTTCATACTATTCTGGACAAATGATTGTCCAATGTCTTCTTGAAAATCTCCAGTGATAGAGCACCCACAATTTCTGGAGGTAAATCTACAATCCTTCCAGCCCATCTGAATGCCATTAGACAGAGGACTATATGTCTATGGATTTCAAACAAATGTGTTCATAACTTTTTTTGGGGAAGCCAAAAAATCAGGAGAAGTCTGTTAGCCCAGGGGTGAAATGCTCCTGGTTCGGATTGGATCACCCGATCTGGTAGCGATGGCAGCAGGTGGTTCGGAGAACCAGTTAGCAAACATCCCTGCCCCCCCCCCCCATGCCCATCTGAACCATGCAATTATCAGAGGCTTTTTTTAAAAGCATTTTTTCTACAACCTCTTCGGCCAAAAAAATGCTTTTAAAAGTAAAAAAAAAAGCCTCTGATGATCGTGCGGCTCAGCTGGGATCGTCAGAGGCTTTTAAAAGCATTTTTTCTACAACCTCTTTGGCCGAAACAATGGTTTTAAAAGTAAAAAAAAAGTTGGTCATGCCCACCCACTCACATTACCTTCCCCACCAAGCCACGCCCACAGAACCGGTAGTAACTAATTTTACATTTCACCACTGTGTTAGCCCCTTTTCAAATGAACTTGTTTTATTACAAAGCCAAAGATGCCATGAGCTACAACTGACTTCATCTGATGCATGATGGTACTTTCTTTGGAGGGGATTTTATGAAGGAGACCCAAAGGTGCTTTTTCAAAAGGCAACTGGACTTTTTGCATTTTTCTTTGAAGACATTTCACTTCTCATTTAAGAAGCAGAAGAATCCAAGAAGCATCCATAGCGCAGAACTGAAGAAGCTTCTGGGATGAGAAATGAAATGTCTTCAATGAAAAACAAAGTCCAGTTACATTTTTTTTTAAAAAAAACAAGTTTTATTAAATTTTTCTTTAACATTTTATGAACAGAGTATTGACCGGGTCACATCTTATACAACTTATAACATAGTTAAATATTGATTTTTATACTCTATTCCAATCTTCTTTTTTGTTTTTTCCAAATACAATTTACGTATTTCAATTTCTGCCATAATATTCTTTTTCCCTCTCTTTTCCCTTATCTTAATCTCTTCTTAATACATAATATATAAACAATATCACCATCTGCCCTTCAAATCCTAATTTCTTAACATTGCTTCAATTAATTATCTTATTTCTCCATTTATAAAGTATGTTTCTCAAAATCCCCATCACACTTTTTGGCTATAAACAATGTACTTCATCTTATTCTATTCTTACATTGAAACCCTTTAACTTAATTGACCTTCCACATCTTATCTTAATCTCTTCTTAGTACATAATAAGCAATATCACTATCCACCCTTAATTCCTAGTTTCTTATTATAGCATCAATTAATTATCTTATTTCTTCATTTATAAAGTATGTTTCTCAAAATCCCCACCACACTTTTTAACATTTCAATTTTTTCTCTTAATTTCAGCTATTTTCATAATTGAACCAAATTACCACTTCATATTCATATCTGCAGTTCCATTTTACAATAAACAATATACATCATTATATTTGCTTCTTACATTCACAATTACTAATGCTAATACAGTTCCCTTAGATCTATTAATATATACCTTATTTCCCTTCCTCCTTTCCACTATTCTTCCCATTTTCTCTTGGTCTCTCCAAAATTCCACTTCTTAATACTTTTCTCCCTTCATCCCATTCTCTTGTCTTCTCCTTTTTCTATTTTTCTATTTATTGTATCTTTTCTTCTGAATCCTTTCTCTAACTTCTGAATCTATTACTTGCATAATTCTCACTAAGCTTTTACCTAATCTTTTTCCATTTCCTTCTCTTCCCTTTGCTTGATTCTTTTTTGGGGAATATTCCCCCTATCCATTCCTTTTTTGCCACTGTAAATCCCAGTGTAATCATCTAACGTTTTACCTTCTTCTTCTTCTTTTTTTTTTAAATTTGATTTATATGCCGCCCTTCTCCAGAGACTCAGGGCGGCTTACATTGCGCTAAGCAATAGCCTTCATACTTTTGTATATTTATACAAAGTCAGCTTATTGCCCCCACAAACTGGGTCCTCAATTTACCTACCTTAGAAAGGATGGAAGGCTGAGTCAACCTTGAGCCTTGGTGAGATTCGAACCTGCAATAATTGCAGGCAGCTGATGTTAATAACAGGGCTTTAGACCACTGTACTATCCAAGGCTCTCTTCAATTCCTTTTCCTTCAATTCCTTCAATTCCTTTTCCTTCAATATTATTTTCTTGCTTCTCATTTATATTCTCTTTTTCCTGATTTGTGTGTTCTAACAAAGTTTCTGACTTTTTATTGCCCTTTAATGATTCACGCATGTTTTTAAGCATCTCAATTAATTCCTCACACAAAGACTCCATATTGTCAATTTACAAAATTATTGATATTTTAACTTATATTTAATTAAGATTTAAGCCCATATAGTCTCTTTTTTATTTCCAAATAATATCCAGTTCAAATTTTGTCCAGTCCACTCCAATTTGAAGCTTTGTTGTTTTTCACCACCTTTAAAAGTCGAGACCAAGCAGTTTAAAAAGAAACAAATACTCCTTAAAGTTTCTCACAGTTCTTTTAGTGGTCAAGGTCACTGCTGTTTTCAATTTTCAGGCCAATCATTGTAGTGCTTTCCTTCCACCAGCAGATGTCTCTCTCCAATCCACAATTCTCAGAATAACAAAGTATCAAATTTACAAAAGTATTTTAAATTCACATAAAAATATTTTCTCTCAGATTTCTTTTCCTTTTATTGTTTTTAATTTCTCCAAATTCAGTTTTAGATCCAATTGTGAAATTTCCTTTCTTGGGCTTTAATATTTTGACCTCCTCTTTGTTCTTCCTTCAAATGTCAAAACTGTCAAAAATATTTCAAATCCTCATTAAAAAATGCTTTCCCTCAGGTTTCTTTTTCTTGTATTAGTTTTAATTTCTCCAAATCCAATTTTAAGTCCAAATATAAAGTTTTATTTTTTGGGCTTTAGTACTTTAACTTCCTCTTTGTTCTTCTCCTTCCATTAAAATTGCCAAGTGCCAATTAGCTGCTCGGTTCCTTGCTAGGACACCTTTTAAAGTTTTTTTTTTAATTTTCTTTTTTACCTCTGAGTTGACCAATCACTCACCCGGTATCAGTACTCCATTCAGACACCACTCCTGCACAAAAGCTTATTCTGGTTGCCCCAGCTTCAAAGCAGTCATTTTAATGGCCGCCACCCCCCACTGCCGGTTCAAAGAGCTGCCTCTGACCTTTTGAGGAACTTGCCTGTTCCTCTTGGTCATCCGAGGCACCTCTCCTTCTTCACCATCCCTAAAGGACGGTTCCGGTTCAAAGACCCCCCTGACAGCAGTTTGTCTGGCTGGATTTTCACGGGGCTCATCAGAGCCCGCTATTTTCCAGCCAGTCTCTCCACAACACTTCTGGTTTCTCTCAGTCCAGTTACATTTTGAAAAAGCACATTTGGCACAAGCATGACCTGGATCTCCATAGACAGACTCTCCATAGACTTTAACTGTCTGTAGAAATCCTCCTTTTGTCCATCTCTTGTTTATCCAAACTCATCCCTTAGACTTTCCACGGCTTCCATTATTATTGCAAAATATTTAATAATTAGTCAAACAAAAGATATTGTCAGGGTTCCAAGTAATACACCCATAGCAAACAGAACTCCAAGGCAAGCAGCTTCCTCAAAAAACCAGTTTATTGGATATATCATATTGGCACAGACTGGTGAAAACCAACTCTGAAGGTTCCCACAGTTTTCACCTAATTAAAAGTAAAAGCCCCCCCCCCCCTTTCCCAAACAATCAGTCACATGGTCCAATCAAGGTGCTTTCTGGTTGCTTGGAAACTTCCCTACTCCTCTCTTCAGCCACCTGTGGGAATGTCCTTGGTTCTCAGGGGAAACTATTTTGTTTTGGCTACGAAATGCCAGCGATCTCTATCCCTCCCTCCCTATCCCTCAGCACCATTGTAGCAACACCGAGGCCTCCAAGGTGGCCTCATTCAGGCCAGCTTCAGAATTGACAGGTATCAAAGTTAAATCTGCAAAATGTAGTGTGGATCATATTACTTTGCTGCTTGCTGTCTTGCCATTCATTATAGACCAGCACTTGGAATAGCAATCTCTAAGGCATATGTCCACCATGAAAAAGTAATATTCTACATCCCAAAAGAAGAAGAATATTCACATATATTTCTTCCTGCCTTTCAGTTCATCGTTAATAGGTATGCCATGGATGAACAGAGTCGGTTAGTAATTCATGGAGCTATTGATCTCTGTATATTAAATCAAGCCTGAGTCAACTTTTGACCTTCAGTTCTTCCCATCTGCATGATGAGGGTGGTTTTAAAGTTCTGCTGAAAAGCATCAAAACAGTTTCACTGATGGAGGACTGCTCAGCTCCTTCTCCAGAACAAAGGGTCAGTGATGCAGAAGAGAGATATAATCTCTGCCCTCTATTTCTGATGACTTCTTTCTTTTAACTGTTCTGTTGTCTTTGTCCCACAGGCAGCCTAAATGATTCTAAGAGAAGGTGCTCTGGACAATGTTACCACATTTCTCCTAAAATAAGACCTCCCTGGATAATAAGCCCAATCAAGCTTTTGAGCTAATGTGCTAAAATACCCCCCCCCAAAAATACCCCCCCAAAATAAACCCTCCCCAAATAAGCCCTTCCCAAAAATATTTAAATGCATGCACAGCCAGTCCCCACCATTTCCTCTGGTTAGTTTTAGGGAGACAGAGCTGGAAATCAGGTAAGATGGCAAGAGGAGCCCCATCTTGCTCCACATGCCCCAAAATAATAAGACCGCCCCAATAGATAGAGATGCTTTTAGTCTGTGTAGTGCCTTTTCAATGTTATCTTCTGTGAAATCTATTTGTGTTAGATCATTGTAGTTATTTGTGGTCCGACTAGGGAATGTTGAGCATGAGCCATTGCTGTTTACAAAGACTGAGCCGAAGAATGTGTTGAAGAGGTTTGCTTTAACTGCTTCATCATTGCATTCTTTACTGTTAGATCCTTTTAGGGGTGGGATGGATCTTGAGTCTTTAAGTTTGTTGTTTACAAAATTATAGAAGGCGCGGTTGGATTTCGCACGCAGGAGGTTCTCTTCTTGTTTGATGTGGTAATTGGTGCTTTCAGTCTTTATTTGGTGGCATATATTTTTGTAGCGGCTTTTAAAGTTAGCGGTAAATGTGATAGTCTCTTACTGTGATAATGGAGTCAGGGAGGGATGCGTTTAGTTATGTTTCACGGACAAATATGATGTCAAATGTAGCAGTATTTAATAAGAGGAGGAGTTCGGGCATTTTGTTTACGATGCTTCTTACGTTTATTAGTTTGCATTTGAGGTCAGTAGTGGTTGGTATTGAGGAAGTCAGTAACATACAAATTGAATAATAATAAATAAAAATAATAATTAATTGGGCAACATAAAATGTATAGTAAGCAGTAAGTAAATAAATCTCAGCATATAATGCAAATTATATTCATTTCATATTCGTCATCAGATATGACAAGGTAGTATTGATATTTTGGTAGGGAAAAAAAGAAGCATTTCTTTCCAAAGTCATGTCAGTGTTTGTATCAGTAGTGGGTTGCAAATCCCGTCGCTACCGGTTTGCTTGTGGGTGTGTACATGCGCCGCTTCTGTGCATGCGCAGGAGCGTCTGGCCGGGCGGGGGGGGAGCCTCCCACTGCTACCGTTACTGGTTCACCTGATCTGGGGTGAACCATTAGCAACCCACCACTGGTTTGTATGTACACATACAGACATACACACACACACACACACACACACTTACACACACACACATACTTTGTATACAGGCAGATATATCCTTTATGTAGCCTAGTAACAGAGAATACTGTGGAATGCAATTCTAGAAAGCAAAACATTTAATAAAACATCAAAGTAGACAGTTAACTGAGTTACAGTATAACCATGGGAAACCCTCTACTGGTGGGTGCCCTGTTTTTATATCTGTTGCGTGGATATATTTTGCCACAAACCAAATTGTAGACGATGTGAAATCTGAAAGAAATCATATAAAAGTTGCCCGATCGTCCAGGGCATTGATGCTGCAGAAGTAAGAGATAAGTGTTAGATACTACAGTAAAATCACTGGATGATTTCCATGTGAGCAAACATGTTCCACTTATTGGATCCAAGAAAATCTCCCTGGCAATAATCCAGAAGGCAAAACATGACATTTAGCCCAAGAAAAAAGCTTTTTTGGTTGCTATTTTGGTTTGTTGTTATGTTTAGAATTATTGGTTGTGGGAGGGGGAAGGGTTTCTGTTCTTATCCTGTTCTGTCAGCAGCCTAGAGCCATGTGTATGGGATGGGCAGCCACATAAATTTGATAGAAGATAGATAGATAGATAGATAGATAGATAGATAGATAGATAGATAGA
>WNWU01000025.1:13462928-13476400 GCA_012654045.1 Ptyas mucosa | reverse complement strand
ATAGATAGATAGATAGATAGATAGATAGATAGATAGATAGATAGATAGATACTGACCGACCGACAGACAGACATTTCCCCAAACCCCCTTTTCCGTCCAAATTCTGCTTTCCTCTCTGAACTTCCATCTGGAATTCAAGATCATTTAA
Source organism: Ptyas mucosa (assembly GCA_012654045.1). Taxonomy (NCBI): domain Eukaryota; kingdom Metazoa; phylum Chordata; class Lepidosauria; order Squamata; family Colubridae; genus Ptyas; species Ptyas mucosa. The sequence goes on along the minus strand of WNWU01000025.1, from coordinate 13,476,252 downwards.
TCTTTGCAGAAGAGAATGTTTGGCACACTCCTCCCCCAAGGACATTATGAAGCTGGCTGATAATGTCATTACTTTTTTCCTTCTATGACATTATTCCAACTGGATGGAAAATCATCAGCCATTATTAGTGGAAGGAGACCTGAGGGGAAGAACTGGGGTCTCGGCCAGGAATTTAACGTCAGCCTCCTTGCCTTAACTTTTGATTTTCTGTGCTTCTCGTGCAAGATGGCCGTTAGCTCGCCCATTGAATGTAAGCCATTGAAGTTCAGGAATTGGCTTTGAAAACTTCAAGAGTATCCTTCCCGGTGCTGAGACCCACCCAGGGTATATATCAAACGTGGGTCAAAGATTTGTCTCGGAAGGGTTTTAAGGCAACTGGTGCTTAGTTGGCCTTCTTTTTTAGCAAAACAAAACCTTGAAAACAAAACCTTGCAGATCCTTGTGCCAGCTGGAGAAACGAACATATTGATCCCTCCAGATCCCTTTGGGCTGGAAAATTGTTCCCAAGCATTTAAAAGGCACGAATGAATGCACAAATTAAACTGGGCAGGGGCTGGATTTTTCTGTAGTCTATTTGAAAGCATTCAGGGGAAAAAAGAAAAGTCATTAAACAAAACCCAGGTGCGAACGTTTGTACATGCACCAGAATCCGCCCGTAATTTCCTCTGCAAATGTTACACTGGCAAGGCGTCTAATGCGCAACTTGCCAAGTGGTCTGTAGACCTGGGCAAGGTAAAGGTAAAGGTTCCTCTCGCACATACGTGCTAGTCGTTCCCAAATCTAAGGGGTGGTGCTCATCTCTGTTTCAAAGCCGAAGAGCCAGCACTTTCCGAAGACGTCTCCATGGTTATGTGGCTGTCATGACTCAACGCCAAAGGCGCATGGAACGCTGTTACCTTCCCACCAAAGGTGGCCCCTATTTTTCTACTTGCATTTTTTATGTACTTTCAAACTGCTAGGTTGGCAGAAGCTGGGACAAGTAATGGGAGCTCACCCCGTTACGCGGTACTAGGGATTCAAACTTGAGAACTGCCGACCTTTCAATTGACAATCTCAGTGTCTTAGCCACTGAGCCACTGTGTCCCTGGGCACCCACGACCTGGGCAAAGACCTAGTCAAAAATGACCAATAGGTGCTCCCATTTTACAGATGGAGAATACTGAGGCCAGGACAACACAACACCGGCTGAAGGGAATGGGTGGGGGAAAGCAAATAGTGAAAGCAACATTGAATAGTAGTCCTTGACTTATGACCATTTGCTTAATGGCTGTTCAAAGTCATGATAGCACAGAAAAAATGTGACTTAAGACTCGACTTCTCATTTATGTCTGTTACAGCACTCTGTGGTCATGTGATCAAAATTTGGGTGCTTGGCAACCAGCAAGTATTTGTGATAGTTGCAGTCTCCCGGGGTCAGCTGGTTTCCCACAAGCAAAGTCAATGGGGGAAGCTGGATTCAGTTAATGATGGTATGAGCCACTTTACAACCACGGCAGAATGTTGCAAAATTGGATAAAATGCGCAGAGCTGCCAGAAGGCACGAACAATTAAAACAAAAGGGACGACTCGGGAGTAAGGCCTGGAGATGATTGGCCCCTCCCATAAGGCTTAAAAGAGGAGCAAAGGCACATGGGCCCTTTGCAGGAAAGCAACGTTGTTAATTCTGTTCCCAGTCGGCATCTCTGTTTGATTCTGGAGTCCATGTGGCTTTGCCAAGTTGGTCTTTGGCAGTGTGTCAAGGGAGATAAAGGTTGGTGATTATCCCAAAGAACTTCTCCTGAAGGACTTTTTGCAACTAATTGGGACTCAGCTGTGAATGAACATAATTCACAGCTGTTGCAATAAAAGAGGTTTTTGGGACTACTTGTGTGTTTTAATGACTCAGGAAGCTGAGGTCACAACAGAAGATTAATCACTTCTCATCCAAGAAGCTTCTTCAGTTGAGCAGGAGACCCTAGGAGTTGAGTCCCAAAGGTGCTTTTTCAAGAGGCAACTGGGCTTTGTTTTTCTTGAAGACGTTTAGCTTCTCCTCTAAGAAGCTTTTTTCGGTTCTGAAGAAAGACCAGCTGCCCTTTGAAAATGCGCCTTTGGGACTCAGCTCTCCGGCTCTCCTGCTTGAGCAGAGGGTTGAAGAACTGAAGAAGCTTCTTGGATGAGAAGGGAAACACCTTCAAGGAAAAACAAAGGAAGTCCAGCTGCCTTTTGAAAAAGCACCTTTGGGACAACCAGGACCTGGATGACAAAGACATTTTAAAGTTTTGGAGTTTGCATTCTGACAGAGGAATCTGGTTTGCTCTTTTGGAATGAAAGTGCTACATCCTTCAAATGCCTCCGTGTGAGTTTATTTTCCCCTATTAATTCATTTTCTAATTTCCTTGTTCTTCTGCACACAACTGGATACAAGGAACTTATCTATAGATGAATTAATAGATTCTGATCTGTATGACTTTGCAACAAATAGCCTGCATAAATATTTGAAGTAATTTGCCGTACTATTCCCATCCCTTCTCTTTAAATTTAGCGTTTCCTCCCCCCCCCTTTGGTTGCAAAAAATGCTGAGTTTTTTTTTTAAAAAAATCATTGGTGTCTCTGACATTTCATATATATCTCTTTTCTTTCTTGAAGACAGTTTTCTAATTACAGATAAATGCCGAGAGACAATATTTGCATTTGGTTAATTTAGAAGGTACCTTGAAGGGGGTTTCTCCCCAGTGAGTTTTAGGCATTATCTAAAATTTCATGTTTTTACCCACAGCTGTTCAGCTAGTAATTTCCCATCACCCCAGGGGCATACAAGCCTGAATAATTGGGTTAGGGGGTCAAAAAAAGCCTGCTCCCTCATGTCCCTGTGTACTCAGCTGCCTTGCCATGTTTTGCATATTTGGTGCAAAGTTTAGAAAAGGCAATTGATTGAATATATTGCTCGCAGTTCTGAGTTTAGCAGAATAACAGAGTTGAAATAACAGAGTTGGAACGGACCTTAGAGGTCTTCTACTCCAATCCCTGTTCCTGGAACACCTACACCCATTTCAATTAAATCTATAAAATAACAAAACTCAATCAAAAGGCAATCAGAATGAAGCTCAACCAAACCATCAAAATAACTTAGGAAAATGATCAGTGAATTTTCTGACAGAGTTCCCTTTGCTGTCATACCCAGGGGTGGGCTTCAAGAATTTTAGCAAGGGATTCTCTGCCCGGTTGCTGGGTGGGCATGGCCATGGTAGGCGTGGCCTAGTCGGCCTCCTGCCCCACGGCAGCGGGGCGGTTTTGCCCTTCCTGGGCTCTGGAGGCTTTCCTCGAGCCTTCGGGAGGGCGAAAACGGCCTCCCCAGGCTCCAGAGGCCCTCTGGAGGCTGGAAATGGGCCCATTTCCAGCTTTTCCGAACTTCCACTAGGCCCGTTTTTCACCTTCCCTGATCCCCCATGCGCACCCTGCACTTACCTGCATGGGCACTCCTGGGAGGGGCGGGGGGGGCGGGACCAGCCTGGAGTGGGATTTGGGGGTTCTCCGAACTGCACAGAATCTTAGCTAGAGTTTCTCCCGAACCCCTGCAAACCCCCAGTCATACCAAATGGCTGTTTTGCAAATACATAAGCAACTCTGCGAAAGAATTAAGTGATCTGTTAGAAATTAGCCAATAGCTCTCTGGCAGGAAATGACTTACTTTCCCCCCAGCTTGAATTAAAACACTACATTAATATTCGGAGGAGGAAGAGGAGAACATAGAACAACAAGACATTATAAGACATAAAGTCATTTTTAAAACTATAAAACACAAATGGTTAGAACATAAAGCATTAAAAATAACAGAAATCTGGTGCCAAACAGTTGTAATGTGTGATCATCTAATTTCCCAATGTTTGGAGAAAAAGTCAGCTCTTTAATAACCTTAAAGGTAAAGGTAAAGGTTCCCCTTGCACATATGAGCTAGTTGTTCCTGACTCTAGGGGGCGGTGCTTATCTCCGTTTCAAAGCTGAAGAGCCAGCGCTGTCTGAAGACGTCTCCGTGGTCATGTGTGGTCGGCATGACTCAACACCAAAGGCGCACGGAATGCTGTTACCTTCCCACCAAAGGTAGTCCCTATTTTTCTACTTGCATTTTTTTACGTGCTTTCGAACTGCTAGGTTGGCAGAAACGGGGACAAGTAATGGGAGCCCGTTACGCGGCACTAGGGATTCGAACCGCTGAACTGCCGACCTTTCAATCGACAAGCTCAGCATCTTAGCCACTGAGCCACCGCGCTACCGCATCCCTTTAATAACCTTACAGGAGGCTAAAAGGATGGGAGACCTGCTGAAATCCCATCCTAGCTCCCATTAGATGATAATATTTGGGGGAGGGGGAAAGAAATCAGGAGAGTGGCCAATTTATCTGACCTGGTAGAAGCCCGTTTTTGCTTATATGTAGCCTGTTCTCTGCCATTCCTTTCTTGCCTGTATTTATTGTAACCCGATGCACAATAAACTAATGCCATGAAAGCAAAGATACAAAAATCCACCGATAATCCAAACTATCGACTTTACAACAACAAAGTCGAAACTGTTTCACATTTAATATGTGAATGCAGCAAAATCGCACCAACTGATTACAAAGCTAGATACGAACGAGTTGCTAAATTAGTCCACTGGTCATTATGTAAAAAATACGACTTTCCTGTATCCAAAAAGTCACGGGAACATAGAGTGGAAAAAGTTATAGAAAATGAGAAGGTGAAGATCTTGTGGGACTTTTGAATATAGACGGATTGTCACTTGGAACACAACACGCCAGATATCACAGTTGTCAAAAAATGAAATGTACAATTTATTGACATTGCGGTACCAGGAGACGCCAAAGTTGAAGAAAAAGAACTGGAAAAAATCACGAAATATCACGACCTGGCTATTGAAACTACACGGCTATGGATGAAACATTTAACAGTGATACCCATTGTCATTGGGGCACTTGGTACCATGTCCGAGAATTTTATAAAATACATCAAGAAACTGCAGCTTCCTGCAATAACACCAGCGGAACTGTGAAAAACTGCGCTACTTGGAACATCATACATCTTAAGAAGGTACTTGGTTGATACCTAGGACTCTGGCAGCAACCCGTATCAACCATTAACATCAGTCAATGATATTTGTGATGCATTTTGAATGTCCAGTTGACTGAGTTTCATGTTTAATAAATAAAAGAAATAATAATAATAATGGTGCAGCCATTAACCTGCTCAACATCAAACTCCCCGCAAGCTCATCCAAAATCATTTTTTGCAAGTGGACCGGTAGGTAAGCCACAAAGTGAATATTATAAAAAGGAACGGTCGATCCATCATTCCTTTGCTGTTATGTTGCTGAATTCCATGGACAATAACTTATTCCGATGAGATAAGCCTGCTAAAAAATACTAAGGGAAATCAATACAAAAATTACATTAGAAATGAGTCAAGGTTTACTGCATTCTTTCATTTCTCTCTCATCTCTGTCTTGTCCGACTGGAAGCTTTATAAGAGGCACCAAGATGCAACAAACAAACAAACAAATAAACAAACAAACAAACATTCTATTTATTTGTTCCTTAGATTTTTGTCTCTCTTGTTTTCCTTTAGGAATGTGATGGCGAACTTATGGCACGCATGCCAGAGGTGGCATGCAACGTCCTCTCTGTGGGAACATGAGCCATCGCCCCAGTTCGGCTCCGCTGCGCATGTGGTGTACCTCCCGCCAGCCAGCTGGTCTTTGGGTCTCTGCCGCACATGCGTGGGGGGTGGAGCATGTGCAGGGGGGCCATGCATGGGTACGGGAGGGCCACGCACATGCTTGAGGGACAGGGCATGTGTGGGGGGCTGCGCATGTATGCCAGGGGGAAGGGCATGTGAGGGAGGCCGCGTGCGCATGAGCAAGGGGCAGGGCTCATGCAGGGGGTGGGGTGCATGCAGGAGGTACATGCGCAGGAGCCACACACACATTCCATTTGGGGGGTTTAGGCGCATGCACGTGCATTTGTGCATGGGTGCTTTGGGTACTCAGTCCAGAAAAGGTTACAAACTCCTGACTCTTCCAATTCTACCCCCAGCACAACAACCTGGTGGAGTTGGTTGTAGCTGGTTATGAATCATTCAAGGACAGACCGGGCTGAGTTTAAGAGAATAACAGAATAACAGAGTTGGAAAGGACCTTGGAGGCCTTCTAATCCAACCCCACTTTCTAGTCAAAGAAAGGGAACAAAGTCAAATGGGACTCTGGAAGAAGAGTGACTTTGCATGTCAACTTGGCCTGAACATTTGTAAGGACAGCTCAGCTGAATGTTCATTTTAGGCATATCTTTCTGCCGTTACTGTGGACCTACAGTATCATGATGTCATCTACATCAGTCAATCAATCAATCAATCAATCAATCAGAATAGAGCTGGAAGGAACCTTGGTGGACTTCTAGTCCAACCCCCTGCTGAAGCAGGAGACCCTAAACCATTCCAGATGAGGGGCTGTTCAATCTCTTCTTAAAAACCTCCGGGGATGGGGCACCTAAAATTTCTGAAGGCAAGACATTCCACTGGCTGAATCCAACTGGCATCCATTGGCTTTAGTAAAAATATCAGTATTTCAGATGCTGGGAAAGCTTAGAGCAGTGTTTCTCAACCTTGGAAGCTTGAAGATGGGTGGACTTCAACTCCCAGAATCCCCCAGCCAGCGCTGCTGGCTGGGGGATTCTGGGAGTTGAAGTCCACCCATCTTCAAGCTTCCAAGGTTGAGAAACACTGGCTTAGAGGCTGTCCTCAAAGATTTCTAGTGGGTCAGGAATTCTAGCGCATAACATATCCACCTCATTCCCAGCCTCGAACACATAGAATAATAGAATTGGAAGGGACCTTGGAGGTCTTCTAGTCCAACCTCCTGCTCAAGCAGGAGACCCTGTACCAGAGGTCTTCAAACTTGGCAGCTTTAAGACTTTAAGCTTTAAGACTTGTGAACTTCAACTCCCAGAATTCTCCAGCCACCTATGCTATGAATTCTGGGAGTTGAAGTCCACAAGTCTTAAAGCTGCCAAGTTTGAAGACCTCTGCCCTCTACCATTCCAAACAAATGGCTATCTAATCTCTTCTTAAAAACCTCCAGTGATGGAGCACCCACAACTTTTGAAGGCAAGACATTGTTCCACTGGTTAATTGTCCTCAGTGTTAGGAAGTTTCTCCTTAGTTCTTCTCTCTTAGGTTGCTTCTCTCCTTGCTTTGTTTCCATCTGTTGCTTCTTGTCTTGCCTTCTGGTGCTTTAGAAAATAAGTTGACCCCCTCTTCTTTGAGGCACCCCTCAAATATTGGAAGACTGCTATCAAGTCAGCCCTAGTCCTTCTTTTCACTAGACTAGCCATATCCAAATCCTGCAACTGTTCCTCGTATGTTTAATCATGTTTGTTGCTCTTCTCTACATTAAAGTGTGCTCCGTTTTCAGCTGCATTTGAACTATTTTTCCCTCTGGTGCTTTGGAAAATAGGTTGACCCGTCCTCTTCTTTAAAAAATTTTAGGACCAAGATTTCTTTCTTAAGATTTGTTTATCACATCCTTGCTTTTGCCATTTCCTATATTAAGGGATGCAGTGGCTCAGTGGCTAAGACGCTGAGCTTGTCGATCAGAAGGTCAGCAGTTCAGCGGTTCGAATCCTTAGTGCCACATGATGGGGTGAGCTCCTGTTCCTTGTCCCAGCTTCTGCCAACCTAGCAGTTCAAAAGCACGTAAAAAATGCAGGTAGAAAAAACAGGGACCACCTTTGGTGGGAGGGTAACAGTGTTCCGTGCGCCTATGGCGTTGAGTCATGTCGGCCACATAATCATGGAGATGTCTTTGGACAGTGCTGGCTCTTCGGCTTTGAAATGGAGATGAGCACCACCCCCTTGAGTCAGGAACAACTAGCACATATGTGCAAGGGGATCCTTTACCTTTACCTTATTATTATGGGGGTGGGGGATATTACAGCATTGCAACTTAACCCTTGTAACTATCTTGTCTTAGTTTAAGAGGATCGTCTGTCTTGTAGCATTTCACTTTGAGGTTCAACAGTTTGACCTTCATAGTCTCTTGAATCTAAAGAATCTAAGCTACCTTCTATTTTCTCCAATAGATGCCTCTACACTGAGAAATTCTGTTTGCCGCACAGAAGTTCTTTTGGCATCCTTTAGCAGTTTGGGCTGTTTCTTTCCCCAGGAGGCGCTTCCAAATTCACTTTGAAATGCTATTTGCAATGAAATTCATTGTCAGCTTTTCGAGCCCAGCCTTTGACTAGATTCTGACTAAGGGCTTGCCTGCAGTCCAGCCATCAGCTTCACTCAAGGCGTGAATCAAGGAGAGAAGCAACCTGGAATTAAGGAGAAACTTCTTAACAGTGAGGACAATTAACCATTGGAATGGCTGGCCTTCAGAATTTGTGGGTGCTTCATTACCAGAGGTTTTTTTAGAAAAGGCTGGATAGTCACCTGTCTGGAATGGTATGGGGTCTCCTGCTTGAGTAGGGGATTGGACTAGAAGACCTCCAAGGCCCCTTCCAGCTCTAGTCTGATCAATTGACTCAGGAATCTTTCAAGGGTGGAGAAATTTTTCCACCCAGGTATATATTTTTTTTGTAATTTGTAATCTGATGTTCAAAATCAAATTCTTTTCCAATCGGACACCTTAATGATGTCAATGATTCCATTCAAGCTGACAAAAGTGAGTAGAACTTAACATGTTAAAAATAGGAGTTAAAATTTAATATGCCCAGAGTTGCCTTTTGAAAAAGGATTTTTGGGATATCCATCATTGGAGGTTTTCCAAAAGAAATAGGAGAGCTACTTGTCCATTATGGTATAGGGCAGGGGTCAGCAACCTGTGGCACTGGAGCTGCAGGTGGGTCTTTCATCCCTCTGCTGCAGCTCCCTGTCTGTTCTGTCCCAGCTATGGACCCCGAAGAATACAGCACACACAAAGTTTGTACAAAACTTAATTTACTAAAATAACTCAGTCTTTATCAAAACCAAGGCTGTTAATAAACTTTCTTAACAGCCTACAAGAAACCAAAGATAAAGTAATCACAATCTTACTAAAATTGGCAGAAAGCCCAGAAGCAATTTACAGTAACTCCAGACGCGAAGTAGAGTGAACTAGAGTTGTTCCCTACAACTTGCTTCAGTTGGCGTTCCTTCTTAAATAGGCTAAGGGAGTAGCCAATTAGCCAATTAGCCCCAAGCCTTACTCCTGAGGAGCCACTCCTGCCTTTTGGCAGCTCTGTGTACCTGTTCATCAAGAAGAGGCTCCTCTTCTTCATCCTCTTCACTTAAAGGAGCTTCTGGAGGTTCTGAAGGCCCTGGCTGAATCCCTGCCTCTGGCACCACATCTTCTCCAGCCTCCTCATTGTCTGACTCAAGTGCCAGCTGCACAGGCTGCTGGCGCAACACCACACCAACCTCCTTGCTGTCAGAGTCAGCTACAATCCGCACAGGCCACTGACGGGCCACAACACTATCACCGGTCGGCTCCACAATTGATGGAGTCTTTGGTTAGGACAGGTAGAGGAAAAAGGACACCATGGTAGGAGGAGACTCTATGGTGGGGGAACTGGACTTCCGGTCGGCTCCAAAATTGAATGGGGGACTTCTGGTTAGGACCTTCATGGCTCTTTGAGTGTTTAAGGTTGCCGATCCCTGGTATAGGGTCTCCTGCTTGAGCGGGGGATTGGACTAGAAGATCTCCAAGATCTTGTCCAGCTGTATTCTTCTACGTTCTAAAACAGATAAGATGGCAATTGTAGCAGTACAATCAAAGGCATTAACATTTTCACGTGAATGTACAAAGGGCAGTCCTTCAAGTACAATTCTGATATTTTGCTTGTTTTGCTCTCCCCACCCCACCCCCCCTGTGGACAGTGCTGGCGATTTATGCAATATTGGTGAAGGAGGAACACGTAAGTTCAGGGGTGGTATTGATTTACCTTCAATACCGGTTCGCAAAAGTGAGCACATGCTCATGCTCAGGGCCTTCTGCACATGCACAGAGCATCAAAAACAAGATGTGATGACGCCTGGCCAGGTGAGCAAAGCCTCCCGCAACTGCTGCTATCAGTTCGCTCAAACCAGGTAGAACCGACTGAATACCACCACCGATGTAGTTGCTGCTGAGTTATGTTCTTCAATGTTGCTAAGCCAGATCTGGCACTTTGGAGTCATACATGGCATTTGATTAACAGAGTTCGAAGGGAGTTTGTTGTAGGTCATCTAGTCCAACCCCCCTGCCCAAGCAGAGACCCTACACCATTTCTGACAGAGGGCAGTTCAGTCTCTTCTTGAAAGCCACCAGTGATGAAGCGCCCACAACTTCTGAAGGCAACTTCTGTTCCATGGGTTGATTGTTCTCTCTGTCAGAAAATTTCTCCTTATTTCCAGGTTGAATCTCTCCTTGATCAGTTTTAATCTATTGTTCCTTGTCTAGCCTTCAGGTGCCTTGGAAAATAGCTTGATCCCCTCCTCTCTGTGGCAACCTCTCAAATATTGGAAGACTTGCTATCCTTTCTCCCCTGGACCTTCTCTTCACTAGACTAGTCATGCCCAGTTCCTGCAACCGTTCTTCATATGTTTTAGCCTCCACTCCCCTAATCATCCTGGTTGCTCTTCTCTGCACTTTTTCTAGAGTTTCAACATCTTTTTTATAGTGTGAGGACCAAAACTGGATGCAGTATTCTAGGTGTGGCCTTACTAAGGCTTTATAGAGTGGTATTAGTACCTCACTTGGTGTTGATTGTATCCATCTGTTAATGCATTTTAGGATTGCACTGAATTTTTTGGTTGCCGCCGCACACAGCTGACTCATATTTAGCTGGTTGTCCACTAAGACGCCAAGATCCCTCTCACAGTTACTGCTATTAAGCCTGGTTTCACCCAGCCTATATGTGTACTTTTGGTTTTTCTTGCCTAAGTGTAGGACTTCATTTTTCTCTATGTTGAACTTCATTTTGTTAGATAGGGCCCAGTGCTCAATTTTGTTCGCTTGCAGCTGATTTCTTTGTCTTATCAATGCACAGAGCTGCAAAGAGTATCTACCTATTCATTAGAACAGTTGTTACTAACAACAAAAGCAGGAAAAGTCTATCATGGGGTTTCTGAATTGCCATGCAGAGCCACTGTGAGATGGAACCAGCATAATTCAAGAATTTAGGACGGACAAGAGAGAGACAAGAGGGTTACAGGAACGCCGTGTTTACGTTTTTCTAGCTTTGCTGCAGCATTAAAAACAGATGTCTATGGAGAGCCATCCAGATCCTGGTTATCCCAAAGGTGCTTTTCCAAAAGGCAACTGGACTTTCTTTGTTTTCCTTGAAGACGTTTCATTTCTCACCCAAGAAGCTTCTTCAGAATTTATGAAAAAGCACATTTAGGACATTAAAATAGATCAGTGTTTTTTTTTTGGTGTAGGTTGAATTTCCATCAACTGTAAACATCCAAATGTGGTAAGCAATTAAAATTGTTGAGTTCCTACAAAATTCTATGGTAAGAATGGGGAAGCATTTCTTGGCTAAGAGCAGTCAGAAGACATGATGAAAATTCATTAAATTTCACAACATATAGGCAGATTTAACCATAGTTTCAATTGGGAAAATGTGTTGTGGCCCGCCGGCGGCCTGCACGGATTGTTGCTGATCCCGATAATGAGGAGGTTGGTGTGGTGCTGCGCCAGCAGCCTGTGCAACTGGTGCTTGAGTCGGACAGTGAGGAAGCTGAAGAAGATGTGGTGCCAGAGGCAAGGATTCAGCCAGGGTCTTCAGAACCTCCAGAGGCTCCTTTAAGTGAAGAGGATGAAGAGGAGGAGCCTCTTCTCAATGCACGGGCATGCAGAGCTGCCAAAAGGCAGGAGTGGTTCCTCAGGAGGAGGTCTCCTCGAGAGTAAGGCTTGGGGCTAATTGGCCACGTCCTTAGCCTATTTAAGAAAGAACACAGCTTGTAACAAGCTGCAGGAAACAACTTTAGTTCGCTAATCATCACGTTGGGACTTCTTTGTAACCTTGCTACTGCCAACTCCAGTAAGACTCTGACTATCTTATCTGTGGAATTCTGGCAGGCTGTTAAGAACGCTTATTAACCGCCGGCATTTGCTAAAACTGCGTTATTTGAGTAAACTAAGTTTTGTTCAGAGTTTGTGTGTGCTGTGTTCTTTGGGATCCGTAGCTGGGACAGAACAAATGTAACAATTCTGGACAAAGCCAAGTTCAAAAACGCCAGGGAATTTCTAGAAGCCTGGCATTCTGATAAATCAGCTACCAATAGACACATAGACAGTGGTGAGTTGCTACTGGTTCGCCCCAGATCTGGCGAACTGGTAGCAGCGGCAGCTGCAGGAGGCTCCTCCCACCTGCCCAGACAACTCTGTGAATGTGCAGAAGTGTTGTGCGCCCGCGAGCAAACCAGTAGTGACCAAAATTGAAACCCACTACTGCACATAGACATTATCAAGGTATATAGACTATGCAAAAGAGACAATCAACCAGCCCAAAAGAGAACAAAGACTCCAGCCCTCTTCACCAGGAATCAGTAACCAGATCAGCATAGTTAACTTCAGACCAACAAAAGTAAGCCACACCGCAGTTAAGAAACTGCCAAAGAGCCATCAGTAAACAGCCCAACCAAAGAATCTCTAAGACCGCCCTCCACTCACACAGACAGGCAAGACACCAGAAGGTAAACTGACAGCAAACAGCACTCCTTACTAGCACTGATGATGTTACCTAGTTGGATAATGAAATGTCTGCAAGAAAACAAGCAAGCTCAGAGAGTACCAAGGACCCCACAGTCCTCCACCACCACCTCCTCCTCCTCCTCCTTGTAACTCCCCCTCCATTCTAGCACTGATGATGTTACCTAGTTTGGGTAATGAAACGTCTGCAAGAAAACAAGCAAGCTCTTTGGGGGTTTACAGCATAATCTTCACGTCTCACGTGCCTCACAATGAATCTCTATGGAGATTCTCAATTGTCCATGTGATGGTTGTCCTAAAGGTGCTTTTCCAAAAGGCCACTGGACATTTTGCTTCTCATCCAAGAAGCTTCTTCGGTTCTCACTGAATAAAAATGGAAGAAGCTTCTTGTGGATGAGAAGTGAAACATCTTCAAAGAAAAACCAAGAAAGTCTTTCATATGCACAATGAATTGTTTTTCATAATCATGCTTCGAAACTCTACAAAAAAGGGACTGAAAGACACAACTAGTCCAGGGGCCAAGCCATCAGCTTTGGTGCACGACCACAATGGTTGTATTCGGACAGCTCTTAAGGCAAAGAACAGAACAGAACAGAACAGAACAGAACAGAACAGAACAGAACAG
>WNWU01000025.1:13445266-13458418 GCA_012654045.1 Ptyas mucosa | reverse complement strand
ACCTGTTTATAGGAAACTAGGTATTGAGTTGAGTTGAGTTGAGTTGAATTGAATACTTTATTTGGCTGAGTGTGATTAAACACACAAGGAATTTGTCTTTGGTGTGGAAACTCTCAGTGTACATGCAAAGCAACAGAATCATCATCACCATCACCACTACCACCATCCTCCTCATCCTCATCCTCATTCAACATCATCATGCCAATAAGAGGAAGGAGTTAAGAAGATAATAAGAAGGATAAATGATAATGCTAATTGAAATTCCTACCTGTTTATAGGAAACTAGGTATTGAGTTGAGTTGAGTTGAGTTGAGTTGAGTTGAGTTGAATACTTTATTTGGTTGCGTGTGATTAGACAGACCTAGTACATGGGTAAATGTACATAGACATTAGGCAGTACTGTGAGAATTAGCTGTTCAGCAGAGAGTGATGAGAGGTGTGAAAAAGCAGTCCTTGTATCTAGTTGCTTTGGCTTGCAATGCCCTATAGAAGAAGTGGCTTTCACATAATTTTACCACCAGTTTGCTGTGTACCAAAAATGTAAGTGTGTGTGGCTTACACACATGTGCATGGCTTAGAAAATAGGACGGCATAGCGCCAGGGGCTGGTGGGCCACCCGCAGGTCGCTCCTACCGATTCACCCGAACCGGTCTAAACCAACTGAATACCACCACTGCCTATAGCGTTGTCAGGAGGAAAGGAGTTGAAACAGTTTATGACCAGGATGTGAGGGGTGTGTAAATATTTTCTCAACCCTCTTTCTGACTCACACAGTATACAAGTATTCTCTGGGAGGCAAGCTGGTTGCAATTGTTCTTTTTGCAGTCTTCACTATCTGTTGGAGTCTGTACCTGCCCTGTTTGGTTGCTGTACCAAACCAGACAGTTATAGAAGTAGAAATGACAGGCTCAAAAAAAGGTAGACCTGAAGGGAGAACACTCTCTAAGGTCTTCCCTTAGAATGGAATAGAAGCTTGGAAAGCCAAAGAAGCTGCAGATGATCAGTGAGAGGTTTGAGGAATAGAAGACATTCTGTTTCCTGGTTTGCTGTTGTTAGTTGCAAAGTCATGTCCGACCCATCGTGACTCATGGACCATATTCCTCCAGGCTTTCCTGTCCTCTACCATCCTCCAGAGTCCCTTTAAGCTCATGCCAACTGCTTCAGTGACTCCATCCAGCCACCTCGTTCTCTGCCATCCCCTTCTTCTTTTGCCCTCAATCGTTCCCAGCATTAGACTCTTCTCCAGGGAGTCCTTCCTTCTCATTAGGTGGCCAAAGTTTCCTCATTAACTAAGTGCAAGACCACCATGGAAGTTCATGAGAAGTTCTCCGAAGCCTTCTCCTTTGAGAGAAGCTTCTGTCCTTGCGTCAAATTGAAATAAACCTGGAAGAAAACACGCAGGACAATTTCTTGCCCTGGAACCGTTCAGTCCCATTTTTTTTTTGATAGATGTTTGTATATAAATTTGTTTTAACCTTTTAAATGAGAAGTTGGCCACTGCAAAATGAAACAGAACAGTAGCCTCCAGCATCATCTTTATTCATAAGAATGCCGCTCAGCTCCACAATGGTCAAATAGGGTGGATGAAAAAGTAAAAGTGATCAGGAGCTGCAATGCAGTATGCATTATTGGGAAGGTTACTTCTCTACCTAGAAACACACAGAAAACACACTCCCAACTATACAGAAGTTAGCTGGGAGCAGAAGCTCACATCCAGGAGACCTATGGGGCTAAACTAGCATATTCCTTACTGTCCATCTCACTATGGAGATACTTGGTGACTAAAAGTCTTTCTCCATGTTAGCCATTTTATGAGCACGGGGACATCATACTCCCAAAGTTAAAAATGTGCAGGATGGTCTGACATTTGGAGACATTTATCCTGGTCTGTTCTTCCCATTTTTAATTTTTGCATTGCCATCCGCTGTATATCAGAATAATGGCAGAACAAAAAGATTACAGCTTAATGGTACAAATTGTCAGTATAGTGTAATGATGAAGGTATTGGCCTAAAAAACAGGAGGCTTGTGAGTTCTAGTCCTTCCTTGGAGATGAAGACCATCTGGGTGGCTTGGGGTCAGTCCCTCTTTCTCAGTCCAACCCACAGGGTTGTTGTGGGGAAAATAGACAGAGTACTAGATTATAGATATCTTGTGTTGACCAAATTAAAGATGGGGGGAAAACTAATTATAAACAAAAATAAGCTGATGTGCACCAAAAATTCTATTAACTACTGTATTTGAGTATAAGACACACCGGACTATAAGACACACCTACCTTTTTTGGTGAGGAAAACAAGAAAAAGAAATCTGCCTCTGCCTCCCAGCAATTTTGCCTCATTGCAGCAAACAGCAAACAGCTGCTTTACTTTCATTTTCATTTTCAGCATAGTTTGATTAGCACAAGGAAAAAAAAAACCCTGCTCCAGCAATTTACTTCTTTGCAGCAAGCAGCAGAGGCCCGCACTGTGAGAGCAAAACAGCTGAGTCGGGAGGCCAATCCAATCAACTTGTGCTAATTAGGCTGTGCTGAAGCTGAAAGGAACTGTTTCTTCTTGCTGTTTGCTGCAAGGAGGTAACTGCTGGGAGCTAGAGGCCAAAGGATGGGGGCCAGTGGGTGGGTGGGGCTGCATTCGGTGTATAAGATGCACCTAAATTTTCACCCTCTTTTAGGGGGGGAAAGATGCGTCTTATACTCCGAAAAATACGGTACTTGGCTGAAGGTCATCTATTTCAATTCTGCCTGCTTTCTTCTATCTTAAAAATGCTTTGTCAAGAGGCAACTGGATTTTTCTTGGTTTTTCTTTGAAGATGTTTCGCTTCTCATCCAAGAAGCTTCACCAGAGCTGAAGAAGCTTCTTGGATGAGAAGAGAAATGTCTTCAAAGAAAAACCAAGAAAGTTCAGTTGCCTCTTGAAAAAGCACCTTTGGGACAACCCTGCCCTGGATGATTGAGAATCTCCATAATCTTCATTCTTTTACTTAGACATTTGTTCCCCTAACTTTTTAAAAGCTAAATGAAAAGGTGTCTTGAAGTTGCTATAGCAGCACTAAACGATATGTCTAATCCTTCGATTTTGCTGAAGCTAATTCTACCTTGTGTGGATTGTTTTCAATAAACTTAACTTTCCCTATACAAATTATATGTACTGAGTTTTTCCCGTTTTCCATTGCTGTTCCTAATTTGATTGGCTGTCTTATGTTGTGATGTCATCTCATCCACTGAATAATCCTTAACCCTGTGCAATTAATCATTTCACATAATCAAGGAAGAAGGAAAAAGCTGTAATGTGATAGGAATTTGATTGAAAGGCAAGATTTATTTATTTATTTATTGGTTCGATTTATATGCCGCACTTCTCCGGAGACTCAGGGCGGCTTACAATGCGTTAAGCAATAGCCTTCATACTTTTGTATATACCTGCTTAGTAGGGCTTTCGGCCCCCACTAAGCAGTGTTCTTTTTTATACAAAGTCAGCTTATTGCCCCCACAATCCGGGTCCTCATTTTACCTACCTCAAAAGAATGGAAGGCTGAGTCAACCTTGAGCCTGGTGAGATTCGAACTTGCAGTAATTGCAGGCAGCTGGTGTTACTTAATAGCACTTTAATCTGCTGCGCCACCAAGGCTCTTTCATATGTTTTACCGTCTATGGAGATTCTCAGTCATCCAGGTCATGCTTGTCCCAAAGGTGCTTTTTCAAAAGGTAACTGGACTTTGTTTTTCCTTGAAGAGGTTTTGCTTCTCATCCAAGAAGCTTCTCCAGTTCTGAAGAACAGAACAGAACAGAACAGAACAGAACAGAACAGAACTTAATAGAACTGAAGAAGCTTCTTGGATGAGAAGCGAAACCTCTTCAAGGAAAAACAAAGTCCAGTTGCCTTTTGAAAAAGCACCTTTGGGATGATATGCTTAACCAGTTCACTAACAAAGCTAGCATCTGTATTCAAACAGCTTCCTAAACTTGGTTAGTTTTAACCAAAGTTAGTGGGGTTTCGTATGTTGCAAGAACCAAGTGGGTTTATTACTTTTACAATTCAAACTATTGTGCAAAGAAGCAATGAGTTACTTCAATCATTAAATTAAGTTGATGGCATTTAGTTAGCTTTAGGCCTCTGGAGGGAGGGATAAGAGAAGGAAAAAGACTTTATGCTAATCGTGATGTCATGACATAAAATAATACAAATTATACAATTGCCATTATTTGTATGATAATTACACCATGTATATGACACTATCACAAAATCATGATGCATACGACATTGTTTGTAGGGTTATATTATGAGACAGACAGATTGTTGATTGATTAGTCTTATGACCAGGGGTGCTATTCAGCAGGTTCTGACAAGTTCTGGAGAACCGGCAAATACCACCTCTGGCTGGCCCCAGAGTGGGGAGGGAATGGGGATTTTGCAATATCTTTCCCCTGGAGTGGGGAGGAAATTGGGATTTTGCAGTATCCTTCCCCTGGAGTGGGGTGCGAATGGAGATTTTGCAGTATCCTTCCCCTGCCACGCCCCCAAGCCACGCCCCCAAGCCACGCCCCCCAAGCCACACCATGCCCACCAAGCCACGCCCACAGAACCGGTAGTAAAAAAAAATTGGATTCCACCACTGCTTATGACCATATCAAAAATACAAAACAAAAATAAAATACAGAATATAAATCCAGGGTAAAATAGATCAAAGGAAAACACAGTAGTTATATACATATGTGTTGAACACAAAGAATCAACACTCAGGTAAATATATTGCCTCTGCAGAAAACCCCAATGTGTTCGAGTTAACAGATTCTTAGATCAACTGCCTTAGCTATAAACATTGCAGTTCTGCTCACCGCGTATAATTTGAAACCCAGGAAGAAATAGAACTTCCTGTGATCAGTGGTGGAATTCAATTTTTTTTACTACCGGTTCTGTGGGCGTGGCTTGGTGGGCGTGGCAGGGGAAGGATATTGCAAAATCTCCATTCCCTCCCCACTCCAGGGGAGGATACTGCAAAATCCCCATTACCTCCCCACTCCAGGGGAAGGATACTGCAAAATCCCCATTCTCTCCCCACTCTGGGGCCAGCCAGAGGTGGTATTTGCCGGTTCTCCGAACTGCTCAAAATTTCCGCTACCGGTTCTCCAGAACCTGTCAGAACCCCTGTCTGTGATGCAGATTGAAGTGGCCTGTTCTTTCAAGGAAAAATGGTAAGTATTTAAGTCTAAGAGGGACATACAGAAAAAACAAAGGTGTTTTTTCAAGAAGCAACTGAAAAAGCACTTTTGGGACAACCATGACTTGGATGACTGAGAATCTCCTTAGAGACATACAGTTGATAAAGAATACATGAGCAACATCATTGATGGCTGGAGATGGTCATGTTATACTGAACACAGAATAACAGAGTTGAAAGGACTTTGGAAGCCTTCCAGTTCCACCCCCTGCTCAAGAAGGAGATCCTATAGTAATCTGGACAAATGGCTGTCCAATCTCTTCTTTGAAACCTCCTGTTAGGATTCTATATGATGTATATAATGTTAGAACCAGTTGTCCAGGCAATATATGTATACTGTAACTTTAAGCTGTAAATGTTACGTTCTTGCTGAGTCATGCTGTAATGGGATAATGACTAGTTGGGAGTATATTTAAACAAAGTATTGTAACCTGGTCAGGAACTGCTGCTGCTATGAACTGTTACTGCTAGAAACTGCTATGAACTGTTGTGAAGAAGCTGCTATTGTGAAGGAGTTGCTATCTGTTGATGGATCTGCTACCATCGTGGTTTGCTAACCAGAGTGAGTTGTTTGGACTGATTTACTGGACTGATTTATTGGTGAAGACTTGGGATTTGTTTATGACTACGCTACTGCTTTTTCCTATGATAAAGTACACTTTTGCTAAACCAGTTTTCTTATTCATTGCTCTCAACGTTTCCTTGTGCAGTTACTCTGCTGGTTGGTAAAACAACATCAATATCCTTAACATGGGTTATGGGCCCAGAGCCAACCATAACTAACAAGGATTGTTAAAAGCTAAACTGAGAGTTAATGTGAATAGTACAAACTGTGTTTGTGATAAACAATCCAAGTGAAGATGGCTCTAGAACAGGCATCAAATTTATCCATGATAACCCGGCTGGATGGAACAAACTATGTATCCTGGTCTACAAAATGTAGTTTACTTCTGCGTAGAGAAGGACTTTGGGACATAGTTAATAATCCACCGGATGTAACAGCATGGAATCCTGATGATGAAGAAGATGTGAAGAAGATAACCAAGTTTAACAGAGACAATGAACGAGCTCTTTGCATTATTGGACTAACACACCTCCAATGATGGAGCATCCACAACTTCTGAAGGCAACTCATTCCACTGGTTATTTTTTCTACTGTCAGAAAATTTCTCCTTACTTCTAGGTCAGAGCTTTCTTTGTTAAGCTTCCATCCATTATCTTCAGGTGCTTTGGATGTGAACTTGGGTTGTCCATCCCTCCCACCCCCAGCCCCACTTCTTTCGGAAAGCACCTCAAATATTGGAAAACTGCTATCATGTCATCTCTATTCCTTGCCTTCATCAAACTAGAGATTCCCAGTCTAATTATGATGTCCAATATTTGAGAGGCTGCCATAGAAGAAAAGCAGGGGAGAAATCTACTTACCTTCCTTACTGGTTCGGAAGCACATGCGCTGTGCGTGTCACGTGCACATGCACACTTTCTGTGCATGCACACACCTGTGTATGCGCAAAATCTTCTGTGCATGTGCAGAAGGTAAAAAAACATTACTTCCTGGTTAAAACCAGGAAGTAATGACACCCGGGTGGCAATAGCTACCGGATTGTCGAACCACAGAGAAAAATTGCTACCGGATCAGGCGATCCAGTCCGATCTGGGAGCATTTCACCCCTGAAGAGGAGGTTCACTTATTTTCCAAAGCACCAGAAAGCAACACACACACAAATCCCCAATGGATGGATGCAATTAAGGAGAGAAGCAACCTGGAATTAAGGAGAAATTTCCTAACAATTAAAACAAATAATCAGTGGAACAACTTGCCTTCAGAGGTTGTGGGTGCTCCATCAGTGGAAGTTTTTAAGAAGAGACTAGACAGCCTCTTGTCTGAAATGGTATAGGGCCATGATGGTGAACCTATGGCATGCGTGCCACAGGTGGCACACGGAGCCATATTGGTGGGCACGCGAGCTGAGCTCTGGCGCACATGTGTGTGCCCGCCAGCTGATTTTTGGGTTTTCTGGGCCCACCGGAAGTCAGGAAACACACTTTCCGGCCTCTGGAGGGCCTCAGGGAGGGAGGTGAGAATGGCTCGTTTTTCGCTCTCCCCAGCCTCCAGAGCCTTTTTAGGAGCCTGAGGAGGGCGAAAACGGCCTTCCCCACTCCTCTGGAAGCCCTCCAGAGGCCGGAAACTGCCCGTTTCTTCAACTTCCCACCAGAAGTCTGGTAGCCCACCGTGCCATCGCATGACAAAAGGGGGGGCATGCGCGCATGTGCATAGGACAGGGCACATAGAATTATGAGTGTGGGCACGTGCGTGCGTGACACCCACCCACCCCCGCTTTTGGCACTCGATGGCAAAAAGGTTAGCCATCACTGGTATAAGATCTCCTACTTAAGCAGGGGGTTGGACTAGAAGACCTCCAAGGTCCCTTCCAGCTCTATGCTGATTAATTGATGGATTGATGTAGATGACATCATGATACCATAGGTCCACAGTAATGGGAGAAAGATATGCATGAAATGAACATTCAGCTCAGCTGTCCTTACAAATGTTCTGGTTAAGCTGACATCCAAAGTCAGTCTTCTTCTAGAGTCACATTTGACTTTGCTCACTTTCTTCAGCTCGGTACTTTTCCTTTTCGCTGATGAGTTGGAGTAGCGTGCCTTATATAATGGCTCCTCCTGGATCTAATTACTCTTTAATTTAAATGCATACACCAACCCAGCAAGGCTCTTGAGAAAAAAGGCAGAAATGTCACTAAAAGCGTCTACTGGATGACCTTTTATGGTGCCCATTATGCAATAAAGAGCATCTCAAATCTTACAAAAATGATTTTCTCACGCATCACTCTCAGCATCCCATCCCCAATTTAATTTCCTTCCCACCTGTATTCAAATTTATGGAAAGTAGTCATGGGATACGAAGACACGTTGTTCCCAGTTTCTTAGATCTTCCACTACAATGTACTTTAAATAAGAGGGAGGGGAGAAAAAAACATTTTCCTTGCGTTGATGCTTCAACCGTTCCCTCTTGTTCGAGTGGGAAAACAAGTAGAATTTCCAGGTTCTCATCCCTTAAAAATATCTATATTGTCGAAAACAAAAAGGAACACCACCTATGGTTTAAATGAATCACTTTCTCCCCCCCGCTTTTTTTTTTTTTGTGCTCTCAAGGAGAAAAGAACATTCTAGATAAAAGGAGTTTTTTCTCTCGTAAGCTCCAAAGAGTAAACTTTAGACTTAGGCTGGGGCATGGCTGCATACACACGAGGCTTAACTTGCTTTTGCTCAAAAAAAAAAAAAAAAAACCCCAGAGATTTTTTTCCCTTTCATTAACTTGCTAAAACAAACAACCCATGATTCCTGCTCTCCTCAGTGTTTACAACAGCTTCTCTTCGCGTAACTCTGGAGTTGAAGCATTTTTTAAAAAATATGAATCAAGTTGAAGGAAACAAATAAAGAGAGAGAATTGTTTAAAGGGTGGGGTGGGTGCTGACTTTGTGTGTGTGGGGGGGTGTTTTCCCTTTCAAAAAAACCAAACGGAGAGACTTTCTGAGATTAAACAGGTTCTTCCTGAAGTCTTAGCAATTCAGAAAGTATTCCTAGGTCGATGAAGTCATAATTATGGTTCAAGGAAACTCTTGAAAGAGATTGAGCTGGTCGCCATGGGGTTGGAAGCAGGGGTGGGCTGCTGGGGGTTCTCAGGGGTTCGGGAGAACCTCTAGCTAAGATTCTGTGCAGTTCGGAGAACCTACAAATCCCATTCCTGGCTGGCCCCAAACCCTGCCCCTCCCAGGAGTCCCCACGCAATCCATTTTGGATGCAGGTAAGTGCAGGGCGCACACAGAGGCTAGGGGAGGGCAAAAAATGGGCCTGTTTCCGGCCTCCAGAGGGCCTCCGGAGCCTGGGGAGGCCATTTTCGCCTCCCAGAGGCTCAAGGAAAGCCTCTGGAGTCTGGGGAGGGCAAAAATGGTTGACTCAGCCTTCCATCCTTTCTAAGGTAGGTGCAATGAGGACCCAGATTGTGGGGGCAATAAGCTGACTTTGTATAAAATATACAAAAGTATGAAGGCTATTGCATAACGCACTGTAACCCGCCCTGAGTCTCCGGAGAAGGGCGGCATATAAATATAATTTTTTTTTAAAAAATGCCCTCTCCCCCACTGTGGTACCAACTAGGCCACACCCACCATGGCCACGCCCACCCAGCAACCAGGCAGAGAACCCCTTGCTAACATTTTTGAAGGGGCCACCCCTGGTTGGAAGCTAAGCAAGATCAAGTTTCTACAGACAATTGAAGAGGAGGATATCTCATTTGGGAAATGAGGCGGGGGAGGGGGGAGAAACTTTCCCCAAAATTTCTGGAAAAATGGGACGAGCAAACTGTTGTCTCCTTCGCTGTCTCCAAATCAAAACCACCTGGTGTCCTTGGTGTCACCAAGTTGAAGTCTAACTTGAGAAGGTCTTTACTTTTGATGCACTTGGCATAAATCCTAGCTGAATTGACCTGATTCAGAAGTTTCATAACTGGCAGGTCTCCCTTAAATAATAGCTCTCCAACTACAGGTTTTAGAGGAGGAATATTAAAGTAATAGATCAACTGCTTCTAGTATGTTCTGTACTCTTTGTAGTTCTGAGCAGGAACTTTGAAGAATTATGACGGGGTTTAAGAATTCTGTTTCTTTGCAGCACAAACATCCCTAAATATATTTTTTTCCTTATTCCAATCACGTCCATAGTTTTTTTTTCTTCTTCTCTTCCTAAGTCTGTCCTGAACTTATAATTATTTACTAAACTCTGATTCTTTGTTCTTCTTTTCTTGTGTTGTTTAGCAGAATCTATCTTGAATAGTTCTCTATCGCCAATATTTTTTCACTTCCCCTTTAGCTGCAGTTGTCAAATTTTGATTTTTTGATAAATTTGATTTTGATTTAAGCTCAAGGAGTCTCTGAGATGTTTATGATGGAGACCAATATGTATTGTGCATGAATGCTACACATAACATTACCTTTCCAAAGTGTGCACCAGAACTTATACATCTGAAGTACCGATGTTCAACTATGGAATCATAACTTCTTCGCTATTGCACAGATCCTGTTAAAACGATAGATGGTTATTACTGAAAATGAAGCTATATCAGGGGTGAAATGCTCCCGGTTCAGACTGGATCGCCCAATCTGGTAGCGATGGAGGCGGGTGGGTCGGAGAACCGGTAGCAAAAATCCCTGTCCCCCCCCCCATGCCCAGCTGAGCTGTGCAATCATCAGAGGCTTTTTTTTTATTTTTAAAAGCATTTTTTACAACCTCTTCAGCCGAAGGGGTTGTAGAAAAAATGCTTTTAAAAGCCTCTGATGATCCCAGCTGAGTTGCCTGATCATCAGAGGCTTTTAAAAGCATTTTTACAACCTCTTTGGCCGAAGAGATTGTAGAAAAAATGGTTTTAAAAGGAAAAAAAAGGTTGGCCACGCCCACCCAGTCACATTACCCACCACCACCAAGCCACACCCACAGAACCTGTAGTAACAAATTTTACATTTCACCACTGAGCTATATTCTCCTATTCTGGTGTGCACCAGCTGAGATTTGGGGATACATGGACTCTAGAAAATTCAGTGCTTGAAAAAGTCAGCAGAAAACAGCCATTCTGCAGCTATCCCTGACATGGAGGCTGTTTGTTTCCATTCTTTCCAAAAAATTGTTTGATAATAAGTGCCCACTTGGCCACAGAAGGAAAAAAAAAACCAAGACTACAAGAAACCCGTTTTTCGTAAGAGGTCTGGAGAATCTGAATGATGCATATTCTAGAACGGGGCTGTTAAAAATATGCAGACTGAGATGCAACTGCTGAAGCAACAAAACAACAACCACAAAAAATAAACACTATGTCAAGGCTCCGAGTAATGAACCCATGCAAATCAGAACTCTGAGATTTAACTCCTCCTCAAAGGTCCTCTTTATTGAGTCCGTCATATAGGCACAGCTTCAAAGGATAACCAATTTTAAATCTTTCCCGTAGTTTCAGTATAATTAAACTAGGAGACAACTCCATCCCCAATTGTCACAGGTCACGTTGGCCGATTGGATTAATTGGCAGGCTCTCCAGGCAGTCCTTCCCCAAACTTATCCATTGACAGTAAAGATGATCTTGGTTCTCATGAGAAAGCTTTCTGTTTTGTCTAATAAAGCATTCCAAACCTCCTTTCCCCATTCCCTTTCTTTTTTTTAAAAAAAAGTGTTTTATTTTTTAATTTTCAAAATATAAACATTCCATCTTTCCTTAAACAGTGTGTCATCTGGGTACACATATCTCTTTGCAACCACCTTCAGCATTTACAACATCGTTCACACTAATATTAATTCTCTAATCAAAATTATAATATGTTAAACAATTAAACATTATAAACCTATTCATTTTCCTCTTAACATATTTGTTGTGACCCAGGCTCAAGTAAGTAGTAAGGAAATCAGTCAGTGAAAAAACAAACAAAGTTTATTAAAAACAAACGTAACTTTAACACTCATCTCTTTCGGTTAGCTGGGCTGGCCTGACCCCATGCTGGTTTTAAAGTTTTGTTACTGATTTTAATTTGAAATTGGGCCAAATTTATTTAAATCATTTTAATTATTTTTAACTTTTGTATACTGTGTTTTTAGTTGGCTGTTCACCGCCCTGAGTCCGAAAGGAGAAGGGCGGTATAGAAATTTAAACAAATAAATAAATAAATAAAATTCAAACAGCTGAGAATTACTTCCTTCCCAGCATCTTTCAACTAAATTAAAGCAAATTCCTCCCAACACAAATTCCTCAGTCCTATCGCAAACCTTGATCCAATTAGACAAACTGCTAAAGGCCTTTCTTGGCAAACATTCAGAAGTCACAGATACAAAAATAAATGCAAGTCGTAGATGAAGAAGAGGAAGCTACCAACGTTATTTTCCGGCAAAGCCCAAACGCTGTTGCTGATCTGTTTTAAGCCTTATGGGAGGGCCCAATCATCTCTTTGCCTTACTCCCAAGTTGTCCTCTTTGCTTGAGCTACTCTTGCCTTCTGGCAGCTCTTCTCATGCATGCATTAGGAACAGGCTCCTCCTGTTCCTCTGCCTCACTCCTATCACTCCTATCTCTGGAGGCTCCAGAGTCCGCACCTCATTCCCCGATGGCCCTGGCCCCATCTCTTCCTCTGATGCAGAGCCCTCATCCAGGCCTTCTCCAGCCTCCAGGACTGGCCCATGTTCTTCCTCAGCCTCATCGCTGTCCGACTCTGCTGCCAACTCCACAGACTGCTGGCGGACCACAACAATATCTTCTAATAAAAATCCAGTAATAACATTGATTATCCTCACCATCCTAATGCTAACAGTTATCATTCTATTTATACCTCTATCTTGACATATTTTCTATTCTTCTTTAATCTTCTTCTTTTATTTCCAGTTCCCCTTTTTTATTCTCTAACCATTGATAAAACACTTCCCATATCATATAATATTCCGTTTGTTCTTTCTCCTTAATTGCTAGTGTTAATCGATTCATTTCTGCACATTCTAATATTTTCCTGATCACCTTCTCATCAACAGGAATCTCTTCACTTTTCCAATGTTGTGCAAATACAATTCTAGCTGCAGTTAGTACAGGAGTAATTAAATCGGTATTCTCTTTATTATAAGTTTCAGTTAAAATCCCCAGCAAAAATATTTCTGGTTTTAACTTGCCTCCAGAAGTTGCAAATGCTCCAACACTGAACGTTTTTAAGAAGATGTTGGATAACCATTTGTCTGAAGTGGTGTAGGGTTTCCTGCCTAAGCAGGGGGTTGGACTAGAAGACCTCCAAGGTCCCTTCCAACTCTGTTATTCTATTCTATTCTATTCTATTCTATTCTATTCTATTCTATTCTATTCTATTCTATTCTATTCTATTCTATTCTATTCTATTCTA
>WNWU01000025.1:13406983-13421739 GCA_012654045.1 Ptyas mucosa | reverse complement strand
AAAGGAAGGGAGGAAGGGAATGGGGGAAGGTAAGAAGGAAGGAAGAGGATAGGAGGAAAGGAAGGAGGAAAGGAGGAAGGAGGGAGGGCAGGCAGGCAGGCAGGCAGGCAGGAGCCAGATTTAACAATTTTTTAAAAAATCAAAATGTTTTCACTGATGGATATTTTAGCCCTGCTGCAAAGAACCAAGGAGACCTTTCCTATCCATAGATAATGGGGAGCCTTGTCTCTGTCCAAAGGCAGAACAGAAGAGAATGTTAGAGAATAAATAACACTGCAGTAAACCACAATAGAGAAGTGTAAAAAAAAAAAGAAGAAGAAGAAGCAACTTTTTTCAAAAAAAAGAAGAAGAAAGAATGTTATCAAGGAGTTGCTTTGCATGACTTCACAGCACTTCTTCGCAATGGATGGCTCAGTCTCGCCGTTTGTCATGATGGTTTAGTTAACACGTTCAGCTTTGACGAAAGAGCAGGCGCCTTTGATGACTGCCGAGGACGAGAAGGAGGAGGAGAGCGAGGTTTCCATGTGGATGGGATAATTCAAGGGGGCCAACCAATTCACTGCTCTCCTACAGAGCCACGGTGGAGCAGTGGTTCAAGTGCAGTACTGCAGGCTACTTCTGCCAGCTGCCGGCTGCTTGCAATTTGGCAGTTCAAATCTCACCAGGGTCAAGATTGACTCAGCCTTCCGTCCTTCCGAGGTGGGTCAAATGAGGACCTAGAGCAGTAATGGCGAACCTTTTTTTCCTCGGATGCCAAAAGTGTGCATGCACGTGCATGCTCACACCCATAATGCAATGCCCCCCATGCACTCACGTCCCGCCCCCTGCACATGAATGCACAACCCCCCCCATGCTCCCCTGCCCCCTGCGAATACACATGCGACCCCCCACGGTCCCCCACCTCCCACGCATACACGTGCGACTCCCCCGTGCCCAGTGGTGGGATTCAAGTAATTTAACAACCGGTTCTCTGCCCTAATGATTTCTTCCAACAACCAGTTTGCCAAACTGCTCAGAAAGTTAACAACCGGTTAACTGGCACCAGAGAACAACTGGTGCGAACTGGCTGAATCCCACCACTGCCCGTGCCCTATTTTTGGCCTAGCAGGCCTCCCTGAAGCCTCCGGAGGCCAGAAATGGGCCATTTCCAGACTTCCAGTAGGCCCGTTTTTCGCCCTCTGGAGGTTTTTGGGGGTCCGAAGCAGGGGTGGATTGTACTTAGGTTTACTACTGGTTTGCAGTGGGGCTGCGCACCCGCGCTCACTTCATTCGCGCACACACGCTCTTCTGTGCAGAAGTGTTTTGATGACGTTGGGGTCAGTGGGCGGAGCCTCCCGCCAATTTTACTACCAGTTCTATAGAACTGGTGCGAACCGGGGGCAACCCACCACTGGTCCAAAGGCCTTCCTGGAGCCTCCAGGAGGGCAAAAATGGCCTTCTCCGGCCCTCTGGAGGCTGGAAAGAGCCCATTTCCAGACTTCTGGCATGCCCCTTTTTAGCCCTCCCAGAGCCTCGGCGTGAGCCCTGTACTTATCTGGCATCCAAAATGGACCACATGGAAACTCCTAGGAGGGGAGGGGCAGCATGGGCATGCACGTGCATCTGTCATATGTGTGGCAGAGACCCGAAAATCAGCTGGCTGGCGGGAGGCGCATGCGCATGCATGGTGGAGCTGATCTACGGGGACAGCTCGCGTGCCCACAGAAATGGCTCGGCCTGCCACCTATGGCACGCATGTCATAGGTTTGCCATCACAGACCTAGATTGTTGGGGGCAATATGCTGACTCTGTAAACCGCTTACAGAGGGTTGTAAAGCACTGTGAAGCGGTATATAAGTCTAAGAGCCTTGGTGGCACAGCAGACTAAAGTGCTGTTAACTAGCATCAGCTGCCTGCAGTTACTGCAAGTTCGAATCTCACCAGGCTCAAGGTTGACTCAGCCTTCCATCCTTTCGAGGTAGGTAAAATGAGGACCCGGATTGTGAGGGCAATAAGCTGACTTTGTACAAAAAAGAACACCGCTTAGGGGGGGCCAAAAGCCCTACTAAGCAGGTATATACAAAAGTATGAAGGCTATTGCTTAACGCACTGTAAGCCACCCTGAGTCTCCGGAGAAGGGCACCATATAAATCGAACCAAATAAACAAACAAACAAACAAACAAATAAATAAATAAATCCTATTGCTATTTCTATACAGCCCAGCCAATGCTGCTGGGAGCCCAATTTGAGAAGCAGAGAAGGTGGGAAGGACCTGGTGATGTGAATGTTTGCAGGTGTCTGCATGTCAACTCCAGAAAAGACAATTCAGACATCTAGAAATCTTTGAATGGGCTATGAAAGGGTACCCAGAGCAACTTACATCTGGCCCATATTGGAGTCACACAGACTTCAGATTATTACTCTAGCCATTGGTATGGTAACATCTTTTTAGTATGGATGCCAACTTATGCTTTTGTATCACGGGTCAAAATTTGTATCTGGCTGGATACACATACAGTAGGTAGCAGCAGGAAGAAACTGAATTCAATCAAACTTATCTGATTTCAAATACATTGCTTACATTTGGTAACTATGATAAATTCCTTTGTATGTCTATTTCCAGTTAGTTAAGGAGAGCAAGTTTGGGTTAGTGGTGAAGTACCTAGCTAGAAATCAGGAGACTGTGAGTTATAGTCCTGGCTTTAAGGCAGGAAAGCTGGGTGGGTGATTTTGGACCAATCACCAAAAGATGGTGAGTTCGAGTCCTGCCTTAGGCATGAAAGCCATCTGGGTGACTTTGGGCCAGTCTCCCTCCCTCCCTCCCTCCCTCCCTCTCTCTTATTTTTTGTATAAAAATAACAGTAAAAAGTAAATAAAATGAGGGGCAGAATAGTGCAGTGGCATAAGATAGAAATCTGGAGGCCTAGTTTTAATCCACTCTTAGGCATGAAATCAGCTGAGTGACCTTGAGCCAGTCATGCTCTCTCAGCCCTATTAAGGAGGCAATGGTTATATATTTAAATGTATTTATCTATATATATAAAAGCAAAAATCACTCTGTAATCACAAAATCTCCAGAACCGTAAAGCCTACAAACTTGAAATTTGCCATGTATGTTCCTCTTGGCTTCTAGGTGCTCACTGAGAAAGGGTTTTTTGAAATGACCATCAGAGCATTAGTATTTCCTATATTATTATTAACATGCTCTGATGCTAAGGAGTTCTACTCCCCCTCCCCACCTGAAAAGAAATCTG
Source organism: Ptyas mucosa (assembly GCA_012654045.1). Lineage (NCBI taxonomy): Eukaryota > Metazoa > Chordata > Lepidosauria > Squamata > Colubridae > Ptyas > Ptyas mucosa. The sequence continues at coordinate 13,418,505 of WNWU01000025.1, read as the reverse complement.
TTCCAATTGCAAAACACAATTGGAGTTTCACTTTCACAGCAGGAAGCAACTTCAATACAGAATACTTGAGCTAAGCCATGGCCAGACTCCTTCCTGTCTCCTTGCTCACACAGCAAATACTGTTTCACTTTCCAAACAGCCTTCTGATGTTAAGGAGTTCTACTCCCCCTCCCCACCTGAAAATAAATCTGTTCCAAACGCAAAACACAAGCAGAGGACAGGAGTTTCACTTTCAGTTTTACTTTCACAGCAGCAATCAGGGGATAGGATAGGGGAGGCTTCTGTGGGGCAAGGCTGAGGGAGAGAAGGGGAGAAGAGAGGCCAATCATAATTACTCATTAATTTTCAAGCTGTAAGTGTCGATTTATCAAGCCCAATCACATAGTCTTGTAGCAAAGCATGGGTATCAGGTTAGTGTATGCATATTTAAGAATCCTTTAGATGTGATTATTTCTAAATAAAGAAATACAGTAAATATCAAATGATCTTTTTTTCTCCCGCTTCTGCCACATTTTAAACTACAGCCAGGATGTGATGACCCAGGGCACAGCACAGAGATCACACAGGTAGCTGGCAGTTCAAACCGCCCCTTTATTGGTCCAAATTTTCCCAAATGCTCCCACGTTTCTGGCAAGTCCCAGAGCAAAGTGATGACAAACCCCACACAAACACACCTCAAGCATCCTCTGGCTGCAAATAGTTCGGCCCAGAACTGCACAGCAATAAATCCAGCAGGGCAAATCAAGGAGTTCAGGGAGCAAAGGATCCAGTTAATTAGTCCACAAAGCCAGAAAGAATGCATGGACTCTTGGAAAGTTCAAATGTCAGCACTCAACACTTCATGAACTCAGCATTTGTTCCTGACAAATGCCCCTCCCTACAGCATCTCCTTAAGTCTCATTTCCTAGGTGTGCTTTGTGAAGATGGGCGAGGCACTCTTCTCCTGAGTAGCCTGCCCAGTCTGCGCTGTTCACGCCTTCTCTCCACTCTCCAAGCCTTTGGAGCAAGAGGGAGTGGTCCTTGCTCCTCGCCTGAGCTCTGTCTTTCATGTTCCTCCTGCCTCTGTTCCTCCCTGCCTACAATCTGTCCTAATCCTTAAAGTCCCTGGCCTTCCCCATTTTCTTCTGAGACAATGAAGCCGCCCCCTCAATCTCTGTCAGCTCAAGTTCCAGCTCGTCTTCCCCTGAAGATTCAGGCTCCTACGGGGGCATGACAGAGGATTTTAAAAATACTGATAGAGAGTTAAGGATTATCTGGAGGCAGCTGCTGTACATTTTATTTAGGTGTATAAACGGTTAAAATAGAATGGAACGGAACGGAACAGAACGGAACAGAACGGAACGGAACAGAACAGAACAGAACAGAACAGAACAGAATAGAATTCTTTATTGGCCAAGTATGATTGGACACACAAGGAATTCGTCTTGATGCATACACTCTCAGAGTACATAAAAGAAAAGATACATTCGTCAAAAATCATAAGGTACAACACTTAATGATAGCCATAGGGTACAAATAAGCAATCAAATCATTAGGAAACAGTCAATATAAATCTTAAGGATACCAGCAACGAAGTTACAGTCATACAGTCATAAGTGGAAAGAGATGGGTGATAGGAACGATGAGAAGATTAATAGTAGTGCAGACTTAGTAAATAGTTGGACAGCATTGAAGGAATTATTTGTTTAGCAGAGTGATGGCATTCAGGGAAAACTGTTCTTGTGTCTAGTTGTTCTGGTGTGCAGTGCTCTATAGTATCATTTTGAGGGTAGGGGTTGAAACAGTTTATGTCCAGGATGAGAGTCAAAGAAATGGAAGACAACAGAGTAGAAAATGACCTTTTGCCATTAAGTGGGTGTAACAAACCCAAATTTCTATCATTGGTTCCCAAAGGGAGCAAATTTCGAAGCACTAAGAAATTTGGGGGGGAGGGGGAAGAGCCATATTTTTTCCACTTGCAATGGGACTGAGTTTTTTTTCTCTTTTTTTAATGCAACTGGAAACCTGCTCTTTGGAAGTAGACCATTTTGTGAAGTCTGTTTGTTTATACCTTTTCGTCTGTTTTTCATTAAAAGTAATCCCCAAGCAGGTTATAACCAAACAAACCAATAAAGCCATACAAAATTGCAAAAGTGAAAAGTAGACGAAGACCATGGTAAAAAAAAGAAGTTCAACCAAGCTGCAGCCTCGATTCAGCCACAGGCCGAGCAAAAGAGGTGGCTTCCAAAAGTTAAGCAGGCTCGGTGTGGAAATACAAATGGCCAGGGAAGCCAGTTCAATAATTCATGTATATTATAATGATGCTTTCAAGTGGAATACCTCCAAAGGACTTCTCCATTCAGTCTTCTCAGACAGCCAATTAGGTGACCAGAAGCATCCTTGCCAATTTTCATTTGTCTTTGTGTGTGAATCTGTAGGCAATTAGCAACAGACGTAGCGATAAAAATTTACTTGGTCTGCAAACTTGTCACAGCAAAAGCCATCTCTCTCGTCCCTGGACTTGGAGCGTGTGAATCCATTTCTGAATCAATTCAAAACATAATTGATTCAGTGGAGGTTTTTTAATGGGGTTTGAACAGGAGTGAGCTTCAAAAATTTTAGCAAGGGGTTCTCTGCCTGGTTGATGGATGGGCATGGCCATGGTGGACATGGCCTAGTTGTCCTCCTGCACCACGGCAGGGAGGGAGGGACATTTTTGCCCTCCCCGGGCTCCAAAGGCTTTCCTCAAGTCTCCGGGAGGGCGAAAATGGCCTCCCCAGGCTCCAGAGGACCTCTGAAGGCCAGAAATGGGCCCATTTCTGGCCTTCCCGAACTTCCGGTAGGCCCATTTTTCCCTCCCCAAGCCTCCGTGCATGCCCTGTACTTACTTGCATCCAAAACGGGCCACATGGCGAGTCCTGGGGTGGGCGGGGCAAGCCAGGAGCGGGATTTGGGGATTCTCTGAACTGCACGGAATCTTAGCTAGAGGTTCTCCTGAAGCCCTGCAAAGCCCAAGCAGCCCACCCCTGGGTTTGAAACATTTATCTAGTTCCAAATCAGGCTTTGGAAATCAACTCAGAAAAAAGTATATTTGTGCTTAAGCTACTGATTTGGGTCACTAGTTGCAGAGTGGCTTTGGAGGCATCCAATTTGATTCAGCCTTCCAGCTGAATGTCTGAATCAAATAAGAGCTCAACTTTATTCTTGCCATGATCTCAACTCAACCCTTCTAATATTGTTGAAGCACCCAAATCGCTGGTATTTTGGATCTCCTCCAGTCTCCTAATCATAGAATAGAATAGAATAACAGAGTTGGAAGGGACTTTGGAGGTCTTCTAGTCCAACCCCCTGTCCAGGCAGGAAACCCTACACCACTTCAGACAAATGGCTATCCAACATCTTCTTTAAAATCTCCAATGTTGGGACATTCACAACTTGTGCAGGCAAGCTGTTCCACCTATTAATTGTTCCTCTTTGGTTCTTCTTTTTCGCACTAGTTCACAGTTTCTACAGGACAGTGTAGGAGAAGAAGGGGCTGAGCTAGAAGGCAGGGTTAAAGGAGTCATCAGTTTAGAGTCATTGCATTGTCACAAAAGACCTACGTCCAGCCTCTTGTGAATTCTGTTGACCCTTATCTAGCACCAATTTAGCTTTGATTGTTAGTTGACCAGATACTTGACTAGAGGTAGCAATCATAAACTCTTCTGTCCTTTGGACTCAATGAATGCTCCTGGTAACTTGTGCCTGACAGACAGTTTTTTGTAATCTTAGAACATAGAACAATAGAATTGGAAGAGACGTTGGAGGTCTTCTAATCCAATCCACTTGTCAAGCAGGAGATCCCATACATTTCAGACAAATGATTGTCCAGTCCCCAGTGATAGAGCACCCACAATTTCTGAAGGCAAGTTATTCCACTGGTTGATTGCACTAACTGTTAGGAATGTTCTCCTTAGATCTAGGCTGCTTCTCTCCTTGGATAGTTATCAACCATTGTTTCTTGTCTTGCCTTTTGTTTCCTTGGAAAATAGTTTGACCTCCTCATCTTTGTAGGAGCCCTTCAAATATTGGAACATTGCTATCATGTCTCCCCCAGTCCTTCTTTTCATTAGACTAGACATACCCAATCTTAAGACTGAGAAATTATTGTAGACATGAGCTCATCAGTTAAATTAAACAAGCGTCAACTTTGAAGGGGCACCATCTTAAAACCAAACCCCATCAATTCCTGAACACTGGGTCTCCATTTCTGTGTTGTCATTATCCATTTCCTCTTTCGCTGTTATCATTTTTATTCTATAAGTCATAGATTTCTTCACCATTCCGAGCTTTTGCCATTGGCTTCTCCAGCAGGACTATACCATTGGTAGTGTTCCTCTATGTTTGGTCCAAGACTGCCCCACAGCTGAGGTGGGAAGTAGAGGGATAGTGTCAGCTGTCCAGTTTGAGAATCCAAAAAGAGAACTCCTGGGACCTTGTGCTTCCCAAAAGTAAAACTTTATTGAATACGCTGCATTGGCACAGAAGAAATGAAACCAGCTTTTAGCCATCCCCTTCAGTTCATTGTGTTGTCCAATTAAATCTGCTTCTTTTGTTATGGGAACAGTCCGGATTGTTCAAGCACCTGCATTGTATGACCTTGGGGCTGGCACAGAGGTGAGCTGCTAGGCATTCGCAGGGCCACAGGAGAACCTCTAGCCAAGATTCTGTGCAGCTTGGACAACCCCCAAATCCCACTCCTGGCTGGTCCCGCCCACCCCTTCCCTCCCAGGAGTCCCCAAGTGGCCTGTTTTGGATACAGGTAAGTGCAGGGTGCGTATGGAGGCTCAGGGAGGGAAAAACGGGCCTACCAGAAGTTCAGGAAGGCCAGAAACGGACCCGTTTCTGGCCTCAAGAGGGCCTCTGGAGCCTGGGGAGGCTGTTTTCGCCCTCCTGGAGGCTCGAGGAAATCCTCCAGAGGCCAAAGAGGGCAAAAACGCCTTCCCCCCACCGTGGTGCAGGAGGCTGACTAGGCCACGCTCACCATGGCCACATCCACCCAGCAACTGGGCAGAGAACCCCTTGCTAAAATTTTTGAAGCCCATCCCTGGGCTGGCAGCAGGATCTCATGATCTGCAGATGGAGTCTTGGCATTCCGTTCCACCCTGACATTCCAACCACCCCTCTCCCGATTGTTGTCAAGCTGAGAGCGAAGAAGCAACTAGGTGAAAAGAGCGAATCACTCTTGACAGATAGTCAAGAGATCGCTTGAAGTATTACTACTGCTTTACAAAGCCTTAGTTAAGACCACACTTGGAATACTTCATTCAATTTTGGTCACCAGCTCTAAAAAAAAAGATGTTGAGACTTGGAAATTGTGCAGAGAAGAGGAAACTAAGATCATTACAGACCTGGAGACTAAAACATATGAAGAACGGTTGCAGGATTTGGGTTCAGCTAGTCTAGAGAAAAGAAGAATTAGGGGCGACATCAGTGGTGAAATCCAAATTTTTTTACTACCGGTTCTGTGGGTGTCGCTTGGTGGGCATGGCAGGAGAAGGATACTGCAAAAGCTTCATTCCCTCCCCACTTCAGGGGAAGGATACTGCAAAATCTCCATTCCCTCCCCACTCCAGGGGAAGGATACTGCAAAATCTCCATTCCCTCCCCACTCTGGGACCAGCCAGAGGTGGTATTTGCTGGTTCTCCGAACTACTCAAAATTTCCACTACCAGTTCTCCAGAACCTATCAGAACCTGTTGGATTTCACCCCTGGGCAACAAGATAGCAGTCTTCCAGTATTTGAGGACCTGCCACAAAGAAGAATGGGTCAATTTATTTTCTAGAGCACCAGAAACAATGGATGGAAGCTCACCAAGGAGAGAAACAACTTAGAACTAAAGAGAAATTTCGTAATGGTGAGAACAATTAACCAGTGGAATGGCTTGCCTTCAGGAGTTGTGAGGCTTTCAAGAAGAGGCTCTCAAGAACAGATTGTCTGAAATGGTATAGGGGTCTCCTGCTAGAGCAGAGGGTTGGACTAGAAGACCTGCAAAGTCCCTTCCAACTCTGTTCTATGAAAGTCTGACTTTATTAACTAGCCATCCTTTCTTTTCAATGTAACTTCTCACATCTACATAAAAATGGGCATCTTTGGATTAGAGATAGTCTTGCTCTGAACATCTGAACTCTGCTAATTTTGTTCACAGAATGGTGGGCCTTGAGCCGGCTTTCATTAAATGTGCTGCACCCATCTGCTATATTCTTTAGAAAGAGGGTGAATTTCTCTGAAACAACATGCATAATGAGGAAACCTCGATCCACATGGAGAGGGCTAATTAATCATTAAGCGAGCACTAGTAAATTTTCTGAATCACCAGTTTTGTGACAGGCATGTTGTTAAGCCAGCAGGACAAAACTGCCCCCCAAAACATGTTGCTTGCCCATCAGGAAAAAAAAAACACTTTCCTTCGAGTGCTGATTACTTTTTGTTTCTGTTTTTTCTTTACAAAAATGTTACTTTAATTTGAAAGAAAGCAGTACTGCCCGAATTCAGTTGCAGTGGGAAAATGGATGTGCTGGCAGGAGATGGGTTGATAGATAAGATAAACATCGCAAGTCTTTTCAACCACAGCACTTTTCTTTTTGTTTTTGTTTTAAAAATGGCATCTCTACTTGTTGGATTTCTATGGGGAAAAGATCCACCAGAACTTGGACGAATTGAGACTGCAGTAGAATCCACTAATGTCTGTTATTCAGTGTTAAAAATTGTGCCGAAGAAGGAAGAAGGAAGAAGGAAGAAGGAAGAAGAAGGAAGAAGGAAGAAAGAAGAAAGAAGAAAGAAGAAAGAAGAAAGAAGAAAGAAGAAAGAAAAGGAGAAGGAGAAGGGGAAGAGGAGGAGGAAGAGGAGGAGGAGAAGGGGAAGAAGAGGAGGACGAGAGGAAGAAGAGGGGGAGGAGAGAGGAGGAGGGGAAGAAGGGGAAGAGGAGGAGGAGGAGAGAGGAAGAAGAGGAGGAGAAGAGAGGAAGAAGAGGAGGAGGAGGAGAAGAGAGGAGGAGGAGGGGAAAAAGGGGAAGAGGAGGAGGAGAGAGGAGGAGGAGGAGAAGAAGGAGAACAGGAAGAGAAGAAGGGAAAGAGGAGGAGGCGGCAGTTGAATTAAAAGGAAACCAGAAATATCAAGATGTTTGTTTTTGTTAAAATGAGTACGATTTCAAATTTGAATTTTCTAATGTTTAACAAGGGGGGAAAAAACCCCTCTAACCTTGTATTACACAAGATGCTGCTTAGGTAAACAGTCTACATGTTCTGACTGCTGGACCACACAAGGATCTCCCAGCAAGAAGCCACATGGATATGACCATGGCTCTTTTCAGATGCACTACTGCTTTTTTTCTGTTATGCCAGGCAAAATAAATCACATGTTTATAGCTGCCCTCTTGACTTTTTTGACCCATTGCTTCCAGCGCTTTATTTCTCTCTCTGACTTCTATTTTCTTCCTCCATGTTTCTAGTCTGTTATGTGTCTCATCAAGTTTGGTGGTGATTCTTATCAACCCCATCAACCAGTGATTCTCAACTTCGGCAACTTTAAGACATGTGGACCTCACCTCCCAGAATTCTCCAGCCATCATAACTGGCTGGGGAATTCTGGGAGTTGAAATCCACCCCACTTAAAGTTGCTGCTGACATAGGTTGATGTTTTTCATAATAAAGCCAACCTAAACAAACGTCAAAAAAAAAAATCCAAGAAGGATTGGACCCAGGGGTGAAATGCTCCCAGTTCGGATCGGATCGCTCGATCCAGTAACGATGGTGGTGGGTGGTTCAGAGAACCGGTAGCAAAAATCCCTGCGCCCCCCACCCCACCATATCCAGCTGAGCCACACGATCATCAGGGTTTTTTTTAAATTTTTATTTTTAAAAGCATTTTTTCTACAACCTCTTCCACTGAAAAAATGCTTTTAAAAGAAAAAAAAAGCCTCTGATGATCGCACAGCTCTGCTGGGATCGTCAGAAGCTTTTCAAAGCATTTTTTTCTGCAACCTCTTCGGCCGAAGAGATTGTAGAAAAATGAGAAAAATTGGCCATGCCCACCCAGTCACATTATCCCCACACATACACCAAGCCAAGCCCACAGAACCGGTAGTAACAAATTTTACATTTCACCCCTGGTTGGATCTCATTAGGACATTGATAAGAAAGCACTAGGAATAGCCATGTCTGTAGAATAGACTGGGTCAGAGAAAATGCATCGGTAGAAGATGTATAGCTGTGAAAGTTGGACCATAAGAAAGGCTGAGCATCAAAGAATTGAGGCCTTTGAACTCTGGTGCTGGAGAAGCCTCCTGTGAGTCCTTTGGACTGCAAGGCGATCAAACTGGTCAGTCCTCGAGGAGATCAACCCTGACTGCTCTTTAGAAGGCGAGATCCTGAAGAGGAAACTCAAATACTTTGGCCACCTAATGAGAAGGAAGGACTCCGTGGAGAAGAGCTTAATGCTGGGAACAATGGAAGTCAAAAGAAGAAAGGGATGTTAGAGAACGAGGTGGCTGGATGGAGTCACTGAAGCAATCGGCGTGAGATTAAATGGACTCCAGAGGATGGTAGAGGACAGGAAGGCCTAGAGGAACATTGTCCATGGGGTCGCGATGGGTTGGACATGACTTCGCAACTAATAACAACAACAAGAAGAAGATGGTAATGTCTTTCATATTGCTGTCACAAAGCCAACATGCCCATCAGGAGTCAAGATGAAAAAAAGGAAGCAAAGACTATATTCTGGAACTCTCCATTGATCAAAAATAATATCTTAATAAATAATACCTAGATATTCTCATCAAATGTTTAGATCTTTTCTTCTTCTTTTTTTTTTTTACCATGGCATTGGCATGTGGTTGTTTCTGGATGGTTCTGCTGGACAATTTCCTACCACATTTCTCCCCACCCCCCATTAATTTCATTATCGTTCATTAACGGAGCTAATTAGGACATAACAGAGAAAGCAACACAGGTGCTTACTGAGTTGCAATTATGACATTAATGGGAGCAAGATGCCAATGGCATCCTAATTGTTAATTTGATTAGCGAGTCTTCTGCTCGCCTCAGAAAGGTGACATCTGGTGATTACCTTAATAATGGGTTTCCACCATTGTGCATGTACAGGTTGTACAAACTTAGGTTTGTCCTTGTTTTGCATAATTGCTGTCAGCTTGATAGTGGCCAAGGGATCAGTGTGGTGCATGGACAACCGCATTAAACATTCTGGTTTCCTGTTGGAAGACCCCAAGGAACCTTACCTTCGTGTATCTAAAGGTGGTTGACAAAAACAGGTAGCAATCTTGCAAAGAAATCCACAGAAATATCTACTTTGTCTCCAAGAAATGTTACTTGCCAGCTCTAGAGCTGTCTAGTCTCATCTATGTGACATCTATGTCCTTTCTTTAAAAGACAAAAATCAAATGTACAGATCAGGGGTGGGTTCTAAATTATTTTACTACTGGTTCTGTGGGCGTGGCTTATTTTGTGGGAGTGGCTTGATGGTCATGTGACAATTATTTAGGATTTAGCAGAGGTACTCGTCTACCAGGCTTTTAACTGCTTGCAGAGCTGTACCGATCTACCCATTTATTTTTTGCAGGCATTGGTCTACCCATTTAATTTTACAGGCACTGATCTACTCATGTATTTTTTCAGGCACTGGTCTACCCATTTAATTTTGCAGGCACTGATCTACTCATGTATTTTTGCAGGCACTGGTCTACTCATTTGTTTTCTTTTAACACTGATCAGCTGTAAGATGGCCCTTTGAAACCCCGTGGCAAGAGTTTAAACAGTTTATTTCCCTCTAGCCATCAACTGGGACTCAGGAGGCAGCAATAGATTGAGGGTGGGGCCAAATAAAAGGTAAAAATAATGTGGGGGGTGGGGGGGCAGGGGGGACAACCGGTTCGGTGATGTCATATCGTCACGGCTACCAGCTCAGGAGAACCGGGCCGAACTGGGAGGAATCCACCACTGGTACAGATACAGAACCATTACATAGTCTGCTAATAATATTTTTTGGGGGGAAATGTTGGATTAGAAGTTGATTCAAATTAAATACGAGCTTTTCATGTGGCATGGTGTGGTTGCAAAGAAACCTAATGCAATTTCAGCTTCCATCATCAGATGTATAATTTCCATATAGAACAGGAAGAAATTATTCAATTCTGGTCTTAATATGAAGATTAGTGTCCAGTTCTGAGTAACATAAATTCAGAATGATTCAGAGACACTGGAATAGGTTTAGAGAAGGGTAACAAAAATGATTTTTATTTATTTTTTAATGACCCCATAGTCCCTTGCATTGGGGTGGAGCCGGGGCAACTGAATGGAACTGAATGTTTACTGGCCAGATGCCCTTCCTGTTGCCAATGCGGAGTTATATTCAGCAGATAATTTCTCATTGTGCCCAGGGAGAAAAATATCTGCTGCTACCTAGGATCAAACTCACAGCCTCCTGATTGTGATGTGAGAGCTCTAGGCCACTGCACCACTCATAGAAGCGTTAAATAATGAAGGAGAAGATTGTTGGGCATTCCTAGAGTTGCTTTTGTATGATGTGATGTAGTGATACTGGGTGTATTAAAGAGGAATTTGCAGTTGGAGATCCAGATAGTCCTCGACTTACAAGCATTCGTTTAGTGGCTGTTTGAAATTACAATGGTGCTGGAAAAAGAAACTTAGGATCGATCCTCACACTGATGACCATCTCAGTGTTCCTATGGTCATGTAATTTGATCACCTGGCAACCAGCTTGTATTCAAGATGGCTGCTGTCTTCCGGGGTCATGTGATTACCATGGATGATCTTCACAGATGGCTTCCCAAAGTCAGTACAGAAGTTGGATTTGTTTAATGATGACATACAGTACTTCACTTAATAACCTTGGCAAAAATGTCATAAAATTAGGCACAGCTCACTTAATGACTGCACTGCTTAGCAATAGACGTTCCGATCCTGATAGCAATAGCTATATCGCTTAGACTTATATATTGCTCCATAGTGCTTTCTAGCACTCTGAGCAATTTGTAGAAGTCAGCATATTGCTCCCAACAATCTGAGTTCTCATTTGATCCACCATGGAAGGATGGAAGGATGAGTTAAGCTTCAGTTGGTCAGAATCGAACTCTTGGCTGTGGGCAGAGTTTGCTTGCAATACTGCGTTCTAACCATTGTGCCACCATGGTTCCTGGTTGGTTCCTCCTTCTGGCCATATGTGGAGGGATACCTATAAGCAGAATGCAAAAAAGAGTAGCTGATGGAAAGCACTCCAGTTTTGTAGAACTACCACATTCTAGCAAGGACAAAGGTGCCAGAATACAGAAAGGTTTGAGGAAATGCCCCTGCCTGCCTGCCTGCCTATCCATCCATCCATCCATCCATCCATCCATTCATCCACCCACCCATCTATCATCTATCATCTATCATCTATCATCTATCATCTATCCATCGATCCATCGATCCATCGATCCATCGATCCATCTATCCATCTATCCATCTATCCATCTATCCATCTATCCATC
>WNWU01000025.1:13385759-13406728 GCA_012654045.1 Ptyas mucosa | reverse complement strand
ATCTATCTATCTATCTATCTATCTATCTATCTATCTATCTATCTATCATTATAACATCTATCATCTATCACATCTATATACTTGCTCATCTTGTAACCTGTTTCTCCCTGGTGGGACCAAGGTATGAAAAAAAGGTATGGGAGAAATCCATAAATACTGTAAAAAGTTCCATCTGTATGTAACCTTCATGGAAGGAAGAAAGGGAGGAAGGAAGGAAGGAAGGAAGGAAGGAAGGAAGGAAGGAAGGAAGGACAAGCTCCAGTTTTAGTTCTGAATAAACAAGGGCAAGATCATAAGATTATACACAGACCCCCCTAAACAGAAGTGGAGGTGAGAGAGAACAAAAGAAGCTTGTCAAGAAAATTCACATTATGCCGTGAGAAACTTCAGGACTAACAAGCAAAATGGGTACGTGGGGATGTCTGAAGCAGACCCCAAGTTCATATATCTCTAACATCAACATTGGTGGAATTTGCACAAGCCACATAGCCTGAACTACATCTCTACACCTGCTGACATTTCCCTGTCTTTTCAAAATTGCCAGACAGGGCTGTGGAACCTAATTGTAACCTGCAGGGAATTTTGTGCTATGACACCATTGTTCTTTACATACTGTATTAAGTATCCTTGGACTTTTTTCTTCTTTTGAGGATTTTTTCCCCCCTTTTAAGCACCACTCCTTTCCTTTTGAGTCTAGACAATTGTGCTAATAAATATTTGAAAATGTCAGTGTTTTGCCACTTGTCACAGGTTTCTGACCCGGTAATATCATTTACCTCGTGCCCATTCTGAGAATCAATATATTGAAAGACTTATACAAGGATTTTATTTTCAGGGCCATGCTTTCTAAAGTGGACAGAAAATGTAAATGTAAATGAATGGATGGACGGCATTGAAGAAGAAAATAAAGTGGTCTGAAAAAGTATTATTTCAAAGGGGAATTTTGACAGCAATATTAAAACCCAGACTTGTAAATGTGGATTGACAAAACTTGGAGACAAACATTGAAAGAAAAGTAATCTGAAAAAAGTATTATTTCAGAGGGGGAATTTTGACAGCAATATACAACTCAGGCTTGTAAATGTGGATCGACAAGATTTGGAGACAAACATCTAAAGCAAAGTTTCTTAAGGATACACGGTACTCCTCAACGTTTTACAATTGAGTCCAAAATTTATGTTGCTAAGTGGGAAATTTGTTAAGAGAGCTTTGCCCTATTACGGTACATGACTTTTCTTGCCACATTCGATATGTGAGTTGTTGAATGAATAACATGGTTGTTTAATCTTATAATCTTAATCTTAGCCCAGAATTTTTTTGCAGCTGGATTAAAAAGTGGTTAGGGAAAATAATAGAGAAACCTATGAATGGAAAACCAGAGACATTCTTATTAGGGATATTTACTGAAAAATGCACCAAAGAAATAAAATATTTGATTTTACATACTATAACAACTGCACGTATATCATATGCACAAAATTGGAAAAGGGAAAATATACCAACAGAAGAATTGATTTTAAAAAATCCTAGAATGTGCCAAGACTGACAAATTAACAAAAGAGCTCAAAGGAAAGGAAGATACAGAATATTATATAATCTGATACAAATGGTATAAGTGGTTAGAGACTAGAAATAATGGATAATAAAAAAGAGGTGAAATTCGAAAATGGAAAGAATGAATATCACAATGTATAGAATGTATAAAATCAATATGATTGTTAAGAAGTACAAGGTGATTAAAAGAGAAAGGGACAAGAAGAAAATGGAATAGTATAAAGGGAAACGGGGGAGAATGTAAATATTAGAAGATGACCACCACAAAATAGTTGTTAAAAGAGTGTGTGTATATATATGTTGTGTGTTTTGTATTTGTCATATTGTGTTATAATAAAAATAAATAACAATAATAGAAAGAATAACATGGTTGTTAAGTGAATCTGATTTCTGCATTGACTTTGCTTGTCAGAAGGTCACATCACGAGATCACATGATTCTGGGACATTGCAACCATCATAAATGTGAGTCAGTTGTCAAGCATCCGAATGTAAACTAGGTGACCATGGGAATGCTGCAATGGTCATAAGTTTGAAAAACGGTCATAAGTAACTTTTTGCAGGGCCATTGAACAGTCATTGAATGAACTGTTGTAAATTGAGGATTACCTGTAGTCAGTTCCTAAGAACTAGATGGGATCCGCTAAGTCAGGGGTCAGCAACCTGCACCATGTGGCTCTTTCAACCCTCTGCTGCTGCTCCCTGTCGCTCAAAATATGCGTTACAACTGCCAATGTGTGATACCTGCTGGCACACGATTTATTGAGCTTTTTGACCCCCGGTAGGCCAGCCATGGATAAATCTAAGAAAAGAAAAGTTTCAGAAGAAAACAGAACTTTTAATTCAACTACATATATTAGTTCTGTGGCCGCTCAGGAAATAGTCAGGCACGGGAAGGGTTTTGTGGCTCCCGGTGTTTTCTTTTCTGTGGGAAATGAGTCCAAATGGCTCTTTGAGTGTTTAAGATTGCCGACCCCTGCTCTAAGTCACCCAAGGGTTTTAGAACATAGAATCATAGGGCTGAAAAAGACCTTGAAAGTTTTCTAGTCCAAACCCCTGCTCATGCAAGAGACCTTATATCATCCTAGTCAAATGGTTGTCCGGTCTATTTTTGAACACCTCCAGTGATGGAATACCCAAAACTTCTGGAGATAAGCAATTTCACTGGTTAATTGTTCTGTCAGGACATTTCTATTTACTTCTAGGTTGGATGTCTCTTTGACAAACTTCCATGCATTACTTCTCGCCTTGCCTTCTGGGGTTTTGAAGAATAGCTCAACTGCCACTTCTCTGTGACAGCCCCTCATGTTTTAATCACCACAGAATAATAATAAAAAAAGATTGTGAGACTCTGGAAAGAGTGCAGAGAAGAGCAACAAAGATGATTAGGGACCTGGAGGCTAAAACATATGAAGAATGGTTACAGGAACTGGGCATGGCTAGTCTAGTGAAGAGAAGGACCAGGGGAGACAGGATAGCAGTCTTCCAATATCTCAGGGGCTGCCCCAAAGAAGGGGGAGTCAAGCTATTCTTCAAAGCACCTGAGGGCAGGACAAGAAGCAAGGGGTGGAAGCTAATCCAGGAGAGAAGCAATTTAGAACTAAGGAGGAATTTCCTGACAGTTAGAACAATTAACCAACGGAACAGCTTGCCTCCAGAAGTTGTAGATATGCCAACACTAGAGGTTTTTAAGAAGAGCCCGTACAGCCATTTATCTGGAATGATATAGGGTCTCCTGCTTGAGTGAGGGATTGGATTGGAGGACTGGGGGACCTCCATCATCCCTTCCAACTCTATTATTTTGTTATTCTTTCTGTGATTATGTATATCCATCCCTTCAAAGAAAGTCTAGAAAGGGGATTGGACTAGAAGATCTTCAAGGTCCCTTCCAACCCTATTATTCTCTTCAATAGGCTTGCCAAATCAAAATTCTTTGCTGGACATTGAAGATATTTGCAAAAGTTCAAAACAGTGTCACTCTTGTCATTATTTTTCATTTGTTAAAATAGGTTTTTTTTCCACAAAAGATGTTTAGATTTCTATCTAATGAGCTTAATGTTATTTTTATATCATTCAATGAATAAATACAAATGCATCAATTGTAATGTTTAGGATGTTAAATATTGATGACAATAACCCATAAAAACAGAAACCTTTTGAGGGTTCTCTATAATTTTTAAAAGTGGGATGGAGCAAAGGTTTAAGAAACACTGCCCTGAAGTATAGGATTCACAAGAGAAATTATCTAAGATGTATAAAGGTACTTCTTAATATTTGAAATGACAAAAACAAGAAGGGACATTTAACCATGCATGGTGAATTTGAGGAGGTAGAAGAAAAAAGATAAAATTGCAGACAATGATACAAAGAATGTTAAAGATTGATGTTCAGATATAACCAGAACTTTTATTATTTGATATTGATGGATAGCCAATTAGAAAAGACTCAAGGAAGATTGTTTTATAAATGGTAATTGTAGCAAGGCTATTATAGGGATAAAGATAAAGAATTAATAAAAGACACACAAAGGAAGAATGGATTGTGAATGTACTGGGATTTGCAGGAACAGCAATATTGATCAGGCAGAAAGTAATAAGTAGTTTTATAAAAGGCTGGAAAACTTTGGAAGGCCACTAGCTAAGGATTTTGAGAGTTATATATCCAGGCCTGGAGTATCAAAATGGACACATTTGGGATACTGAGCTTTAAATATCATAACCTTTCTGTCCTGTCATAATGATAAAGCCCAATGGTTTATAGGCACACGTGGAAATGTTCCTTAATATTTACATCCTTCCGTCTATGAACAGGTCATTGTGCGGTCTTAGATATTAATGAATGCCATCTCCTTCAGATGATTCAAATCTCACTTGGTTGCAACCTTACCCACTGACCTTTGGCGAAGCATCTTCATCCAGCTCCAGAACTCATCATATGCCATGAGGGACTAACCCATCTGGCCTGACTTTCAATACGGTTGTGTGAACAGCCAAAAAAATATACTGGGAATATATTTTGGCTGGAAGTGAATGCTGAGAGGTCTTAGTAACAGTAATAGAGTGGTAAGGAAGCTTGAAGATCATGTAGTCCAACTTCCTGATCTCACAGGAGACCTATACTATTTCTGATAAATGGCTTCCAGTCTCGTCTTAAAAGCCTCCAAAGATGGGGCACCCACAACTTCCAAAGACAATTTGTTCCACTGGTTAGGAATTTTCTCCTTAGTTCTAGTTGCTTCTCTCCATGGTTAGTTTCCATACATTGTTTCTTGTCCTACCTACAGGGGCTCTGGTAAATAAGTTGATCCCCTCTTCCTTGTGGCAGTCCTTCAAGTATAGCAGAGGTGGGTTTCAGCAGGTTCTGACCAGTTCTGGAGAACCAGTAGCAGAAATTTTGAGTAGTTCGGAGAATCCATAGTAAAAATTCTGACTGGCCCCACCCCCATCTATTCTCTGCCTCCTGAGTCCCAGCTGATTGGGAGGGAATAGGGATTTTGCAGTATCCTTCCCCTGGAGTGGAGAGGGAATGGAGATTTTACTGTATCCTTCCCCTGCCATGCCCACCAAGCCATGCCCACCAAGCCATGCCCACCAAGCCATGCCACGCCCAACAAGCCACACCCACAGAACCGGTAGTAAAAAATTTTGAAACCCACCACTGAAGTATAGGAGCTCTGATCCTTCTTTTCACTAGACCAGGTATACCCAGTTCCTGCAATCATTCTTTGTATGTTTTACCTTCTAGGCCCTGAACCATTTTTGTTGCTCTTCTCTGTATTCTTTCCCAAAGTCTCAACTACTTTTTGGTATTGGGGTGACCCAAACTGGATGCATTATTTTAAGTGTGATCTTACCCAGTGGTGGGATTCAAATAATTTAATAACCGGTTCTCTGCCCTAATGAGCAGCTGGATGGGCGTGGCCATGGTGGGCATGGCCAGGGGGTGTGACAGGCAGCACTTGGCCTCCTGCAACCCCTGGGAGCAAAAGCGGCCCACAGGGGAGATGCTCCTCCTCTCCCCCAAGCCCCATTTTGGGCCTAGGAAGCCTCCCTGAAATCTCCTGAGAGTGAAAACGGGCCACAGGGGAGTGTGCCGCACCCCCCCCGCACCCTATTTTGGGCATAGGAGGCCTCCCTGAAGCCTCCTGTTAGCAAAAACAGGCCGTGGGGGGCCATGGCACACCCCTGCACCCTGTTTTGGGCCTAGTAGGCCTCCCTGCAGCCTCCTGGCAGCGAAAATGGGCCACGAGGGGGTTATGTCACACCTCCCCACGACCTGTTTTTGGCTAGGAGGCTTTCCTGCAGCCTCCTGGGAGCAAAAACGGTCTAAAAACACCACACAACCCCATGCCCCATTTTGGGCCTAGGAGGCCTCCCTGCACTTACCTTGGAGCCAAAATGGGGTGTGTGGAGACCCCTGGAAGGGGCAGGGCCAGCCAACAATTTAACTACCAGTTTGCCTGAACCGGCCTGAACCAGCCCGAACCGGCTGAATCCCACCACTGGTCTTATCAAAGCGTTATAGAGCAGCACTACAACTTCACATGATCTTGATTCTGTTAATGCAGTCAAGTTCTAAGAACTCCATTACTAAGAACGCCATTGAGAAACCAAGGCGAAGCCACCACAAGTGAATCTGAATATCCCAGCTGAAATTTCATTGTTCTGTGTTGCCCTTTGCATTCCCAGGGAAAAAAAAAGGATTGTAAATGGCTTAACATAAGATAATCTTATTGTTTGGAAACAGAAGATCAGCCTGGACTCAGCCTGGACCTCTTCAAGCCATCTCAGACTTAAAACCCCTTGTTGCCCCTTCTCTCCATCTAAGGGGGGCCCTATCAATGATTCACTAGGAAATAAATAATGCATTTATATCACAGGCCTAGTAGTAACATAAAATTATCCATAAATGTTTCATAAATATCCGGAGATGCGTTTGGTGTCTGTGTTATAAATGATAAATAAGTAACAATAGATTCCTTCTGCAATATTGATGCTCCTAGCAGTTATTGTTATGCTATAACTGTTCAAAGGCCATTACACTGAATGGAGTTATCAAGGTTACAGATAGGCTCAGCAAGCTATTTGTAATAAAAACCCAGAACACTTAACAAAAGAAAGCAAAGTGAGAATGCATTTGTACCAGTTACACACCAAATACAAGCATATAACAACAGGTCCTAAATAGAACAGATATTTAGCCTTTCAATAATGGATTGTGGAATGCAAAGCATGTAAAATATTTGAGGGGGACAATAAATCAGCATTACTTTTTGGTATGTTTCTCGTATGTGTCAAACCATCGTTCTATTGTCCCCAGACATCCTGATCAACCTGTACATTCAGTGTGGAAAAGTAGATCCAATGCTTTCATCCAATTCTTTTTTTTTTTAAATCAGATTGAAAATCATTTTGATTCAGATTACAAAAGAAAAGCTGTTATATGTGTGCAGAAGACTGATTTTCCAAACTGATTTGGAAATACGTACTGGAGTTGATTGGAGAATGGCACCCAGCTGGTTTTGTGCCTAAAGTGGAACTAGAACTCATGGTCTCCTGCTTTCTATTGTGATGTCTTCACTACTACATCAAACTAGCTCTATTTCTGATACCCAAGACATCATTAGAGACAGTGGTTTCATAAAACATGCTTAATTAGACCACTTGGTACCTATATTAAACCCAAAGCCAGAGGAGCTGAGTTTGTTGAAGAGATGAACATGAAATTCATTGTAGAAAAAAGTAAAGTCTTACACTTAGGCAAGAAAAACCAAAAGTACACATATAGACAGGCTTAACAGCAGTAACTGTGAGAGGGATCTTGGAGTCTTAGAGGACAACCAGTTAAATATGAGCCAGCAATGTGCGGTGGCAGACAAAACAGCCAATGCAATCCTAAATTGCATTAACAGAGGGATACAATCAAGATCAAGAGAGGTACTAATACCACTCTATAAAGCCTTAGTAAGACCACACCTAGAATACTGCATCCAGTTTTGGTCACCACACTATAATAAACATATTGAGACTCTAGAAACAGTGCAGAGAAGAGCAACCAAGATGATTAGGGGACTGGAGGCTAAAACACATGATGAACGGTTGCAGGAACTGGGCATGGCTAGTCTAGTGAAGAGAAGGACCAGGGGAGATGTGATAGCAGTGTTCCAATATTTGAAGGGCTGCCTCAAAGAGGAGGGGGTCCAGCTATTTTCCAAGGCCAGACAAGGAAGAATGGATGGAAACTGATCAAGGAGAGATTCAACCTGGAGATAAGGAGAAATTTTCTGACAGTGAGAACAATCAACTCATGGAACAGAAGTTGCCTTCAGAAGTTGTGGGAGCTTCATCACTGAAAGCTTTCAAGAAGAGACTGGACTGCCCTCTGTCAGAAATGGTGTAGGGTCTCCTGCTTGGGCAGGGGGTTATGACCTACTAGGTCCCTTCCAACTCTGTTAATCTGTTAAAAGATTACAATACATTTTTTTCTTTACCATTATTTTGTGCAATCTAGATGATAAGTGAACTAATTTTTTTGCAAGGTACATGTATGCGTTTTGCCAAAAACACATACTGTATAAGGGCCATGCTTTCCCATTATCATCAAACTTTGAAGCTGTCTTTTTTTAAACATCTTGAAATATGATATGATCTCAAAGTTAGAATTAGGCCCTTGTGGAAATGTTCTGATGATATAAAACACTGGTCAAATTTCTACCTTTAAAAAAATTCCTTCCTGTTTCCAGAACTTTCTTCCTTTTTTCCCCTTAGTCTTTCTTTTTTTTCTTGCAGGACAAATTTGTCTTGATAAAAAATAATACTAACACTAATAATACTTTTCATTCTCTTTTACAGGTGGAACCTTAGTTTATATGTTTTCTGTTCATTTTTGCATTTCTTGCAGTTCTTCACTTGTTATAACAAAGCACACAAAATAGGCTTTTTAGAAAAAAGCCACTTCAAGGAGAACGAAGAAATAACAAATGGAAGAAAAGCTTTCTAGAAAGAAACTATACACACACACACACACACACACAAAATTAAGGAATTTATTTATTTATTTATTTATTTATTTATTTATTTATTTATTAGTTTGATTTATATGCCGCCCTTCTCCGGAGACTCAAGGCAGCTTACAATGCTTTAAGCAATAGCCTTCATACTTTTGTACATACCTGCTTAGTAGGGCTTTTTGGCCCCCACAAGCGGTGTTCTATTTTATACAAAGTCAATTTATTGCCCCCACAAACCAGGTCCTCATTTTACCTACCTCGGAAGGATGGAAGGCTGAGTCAACCTTGAACCTGGTGAGAATTGAACTCGCAGTAATTGCAGCAACTGGCAGCTAAGTGCTACTTTAACAGAAGTTTAGTCCACTGCGCCACCAAGGCTCCAATATGGAACCACCAATGGAACCAATATCTGTTCTGGGATGAGAAAAAGTGCAGAAAAGAGCAACCAGAATGGTTAGGGGACTGGAGACTAAAACATATGAAGAATGGTTACAGGAACTGAGTCTGGCTAGTCTAGTGAAGAGAAGAACCAGGGGAGACATGATAGCAGTCTTCCAATATTTGAGGGGCTGTCACAGTGAGGAGTGGAGTCAAGCTATTTTCCAAAGCACCCAAAAGCCAGACAAGGAATAATGGATGGAAACTGAACAAGGAGAGATTCAACCTGGAAATAAGGAGAAATTTTCTGACAGTGACAACAATCAACCCATGGAACAGAAGTTGCCTTTAGAAGTTGTGGGAGCTTCATCATTGGAAGCTTTCAAGAAGAGACTGAACTGCCATCTGTCAGAAATGGTGTAGGGTCTCCTGCTTGGGCAGAGGGTTGGACTAGATGACCTACAAGGTCCCTTCCAACTCTGTTAATCTGTCATCTGTAGAGAGTTATCCAAAGAGAATCGGAGAGATTTGGCTATCCTTATGAGACAAGGACAACTAAAATTCTTCAACTTTCTTGATCAGCCCATGGGTCTCTTAAATCCTTTCCTTGGACAAAGGATGGAACAGAAAATGAATTGGCTAGAATACAAAGGAAAGGGATCAGATAATGGGATGGAATGAATAATAAATATAGGCTTTATTTTATAGCCATCCTAAACATGAGAGGAACTTTTGTTATAATGACAAGTTAATGAATGATGAAGTGTACAGAGAACTCCTGTTGAAGCGCTTATGACATCTCCATTAAAATTAAGTGAGTTCATCATTATTAGAACTTGGGTGATGAATAGCAAAGGAATTACTAAATAATTAGGCCACGATTTTACATAGAGGTTTAAGATATCAATTTTTCCCCCTGTGAAGGAATAGTTAAAAGGAATAGCCCAATTCTCTTGCAGTTATTACCTTTGCTGAGTAAATATTAAGTTCAATAGATGGTGTTCTGAATTTTTTTTAAAAAAATATATCTTCCCACTTGCACTTTTAAACCTAATTGCTTAATTTACATCTCCCCTATAGATTTGCACATGGGCATCAACAACCATTCATGCTAAGTAATTTCCAGGGTAAAAGAATCGCATGAATTTAGGATATCAGTATTAAGAAGCAAAAGCAACCTTATGTCCGAATAGAATAGAATAGAATAGAATAGAATGGAATGGAATGGAATGGAATGGAATGGAATGGAATGGAATGGAATTCTTTATTGGCCAAGTGTGATTGGACACACATTAGTTCTACAATGATCTTGGCAAGGTTTTTCAGAAGTTCTTTGTCACTGTCTCCTGACAGAGAGTGACTGGTTTAAGGTCACCAGCTGGTTTTGTATCCAAGGTGGAACTAGAACTCAACAACAGGAACAACTACAAGAGTTGTTTGAGTACAGAGAATATGTAGTTGTTCACACATGGCTGAGCTATATTTGTTCCACGATTAGTAACATTAGCTTCAGTCTGAGAAGAGTTGTAATTCAGCAACATCTGGGAGACCTTGGCCCCAAATGGATTGAGTAGAGTTTTCGGATCCACTACAAATGACTTCAGTAATTGAGTAGGAATAATAAAAGGATAGCAAAGATGACCCATTCAACTAATTAAGGGCATATGATAGGTGATGATCATCTTCCTCTTCCTCCTCCTCCTCCTCCTCCTCCTCCTCCTCCTCCTCCTCCTCCTCCTCCTCCTTCCATATCCATCATCAGACATTGGCAATCATGTTGGCGATCCTATTTTTATCAATAGCCGCATGAAAAAGTACTGTTGAGTTTTGTCCAAACCAATCGCTTAGATTTTTAAACCACAATGTTCTTCTTCTGCCTGGACCTCATTTGCCTTCAATCTTTCCTTGGAGGATTAAGTGAAGGATGCTGTATTTTTCCGGGTGTCACAGCACATGTCCAAAATATTCTAACTTTATAGGGTAGATATAAATTTTTAAATATAGCAGTTTTGTATTTTGGAAACAACTGAGCTGGGCAATGATTAAATGCTGAAAATACATTGGCACTGAGAGATCTCACTCCAAGGAGCTGACCTGAAACAAGAGATCTGATGCCTTGTTATGAATACCTCTTCACCTTTAATTTGCTTTCCTGGCCTCAATATCAGAAGGAGACTATAAATTTGCTAGAGTTACAAAGGTAATACTTTCATCTGCACTCTTCCAAAATAGGTTTGACATGATAGATATATAGAGGCAAATGATGCCATCTTGATTTCATTATGTTATAATCATTATAAATGGACTAATTAATTTATTGTTAAAAAAAATAACTGCATTGTATTGATGTCACCAATTTTCTGAAAAAGGAATAGCACAAACATAGAAGTAAAGAAGAAATAAAAAATATATTTAAACAAATCCTCCAAGGTTCTAGACAGAGAATCAGACAAATCAAAGTGAAAAGTTGGATCTTATGGATTACCACATAGAATTTGAATCACTCCTCTGTCAAACTTTAGAGATCCATGATCAGTCTGCACATGAAGTACTAGATTTGATAATTTGAACCAAACATCTTAGTGGATTGATTTTTCCAAATTTTGGAAAAAGTGCAAGATATGGGTCTGGCTAGTTTAGAGAAAAGAAGGACTGGGGTGACATAATAGCAGTGTTCCAGTATTTGAGGAGCTGCCACAAAGAAGAGGGGGCTAATTTATTTTCCAAAGCACCAAAGGGCAGGACAAGAAACAATGGTTGGAAACTAATCAAAGAGAGAAGCAACCTGGAATTAAGGAGAAACTTCCTTACAGTGAGAACAATTAACCAGTGAAACAGCTTGCCTTCAGAAGTTGTGGGTGTTCCATCACTGAAGGCTTTCAAAAAGACACTGGACAGCCAATTGTCTGAAATTGTATAGGGTCTCCTGCTTGAGAAGGGGATTGGACTAGAAGATCTCCAAGGTCTCTTCCAATTCTATTGTTCTATATTCTAAGATTACAAAGAACTTTCTGTCAGGCACAAGTAACCAGGAGCACTCATTGAGTTCAAAGCACAGAAGGGTTTATGATTGCTACCTGTAGTACAAGTATCTGGTCAACTAATGTTCAAAGCTAAATTGGTGCTAGATAAGGGCCAACAGAATTCACAAGAGGCTGGACATAGGTCTTTTGTGACAATGCAATGACTCTAAACTGATGACACCTTTAACCCCGCCTTCTAGCTCAGCCCCTTCTTCTCCTACACTGTGCTGTAGAAGCTGTGAACTCGGCCAGAAAGAAGAACCAAAGAGGAGACCCAAAATACTAGAAGACCTCCAAGGTCCCTTCCAGATTCTGTTCGTTCTGTTCTGTTCTGTTCTGTTCTGTTCGGTTCTGTTCTGTTCTGTTTTGCTGAACTGACTCAGACTGCCTTACCAAACTGAATTGATAATTCACATCAGGTTTTGTCTTTCTTGCATAGGACAATTGGATACAGCTGTGAGTTAGGGTTAGGGCTTATCTTATGGCAAATGATGCAAATCTAGAGTGTTGTCTGATGCAAAAGAAATCAAATCTAGGTGAGTCCCTCTGTGGAAATACTCCAATTTAGGGAAACAGGGTGCAAGTCACTAGAAGAAGAATGCTGCCTTTTAAGTCATTAGATTGGTCTGCAATCAATGTCTATGGAGATTCTCAGTCATCCAGGTCATGGTTGTCCCAAAGGTCCTTTTTCAAAAGGCAATTGGACTTCAGAGCTGAAGAAGCTTCTTGGATGAGAAGGGAAAATGCCCAGTTGCCTTTTGGAAAAGAAGTATTTTTGGTTTGGATCAGTTAGCCCAAAGTGCCTTTTCCTGCCTTTGTGGGATATAATTAGTGCAATTGGGAACATAATTTTTCTGCATCTGGGTATCTCCTCTCACACAATGATCTGAGAAGGCATTTGACAGAAAGCCAAGATGCAAAAGATATTAATAAAAACCTCGGTGGCCTCCAGCCATAATTTTTTCTTCATGTAAATGATGAAAAATTAGGAAAGTGCATTGAAAACGGCAAGTGACAAACAGCAATTTGATAGGGGTAAGAGGAGCTCCTTTCGGCTTTATCAGGATATGATTAAATAGTTTATTCATTGCCGAACATTTATACAGGAAATGGAAATTATCCTTACTGTGATATCCCACGCTGTAATATTTTTCATTATGATAAGCTATTGAAAACAAGCATTTTATTGAGATGCCATCCATCTTTGCCAATATTATGTAAAGGGAACATACAGCTCAGTTATTTTATTCTTATTATC
Source organism: Ptyas mucosa (assembly GCA_012654045.1). Lineage (NCBI taxonomy): Eukaryota > Metazoa > Chordata > Lepidosauria > Squamata > Colubridae > Ptyas > Ptyas mucosa. The sequence continues at coordinate 13,393,507 of WNWU01000025.1, read as the reverse complement.
ATTCCTCATATTATTATTTTTTAATGTTTTCTTAATGTTTTCCCAAGATGCTTTGTCTTCTCATTTATTTTTTAACGACCCTATTCCCATTTTCTATTTTATTTTAATTTATTTTTGCTTAGAATTTGGGGAAAGAAAAAACCCTACCTAGAAAAGGGAGCAATCTCAAGAAGATTCTTTTTCTATTGGATACTGATGGTTGCTTGAAATAAATGGAAAAGTACTTTTAAACCAACAATGATTGTTTCAGCATTCTAGCATATGCACTATGATTTTACAGTGTCCCAAGATGGGACGCGGTGACTCACTGGCTAAGACGCTGAGCTTGTCAAGCGAAAGGTCAGTAGTTCAGTGGTTCGAATCCCTAATGCCGCGTAACGAGGTGAGTCCCCATCACTTATCCCAGCTTCTGCCAACCTAGCAGTTTGAAAGCACGTAAAAAATGCAAGTAGAAAAATAGGGACCACATTTGATGGGAAGATAACAGCGTTCCATGCGCCTTTCGCATTGAGTCATGCTGGCCACATGACCACGGAGATGTCTTTGGACAGCGCTGGCTCTTCGGCTTTGAAACAGAGATGAGCACCGCCCCCCACCCCAGAGTTGGGAATGACTATGTGCGAGGGGAACCTTTACCTTTTTAAGATGGGATTTGAATAAAGTTTAATTTTTATAGCAATTTTTTGAGGATTGAGACAATTTGGGGCTTCAGTTTGAAGGGGGTTCCATCCAATTTCCACACTGAATTGGCTTTCCACACCAAATCTCTGCAATGATTTGAAGCATTGACTTGGATAACTCCAATCGGATTCAGAAAGAACCAAATGAAATATGACAGCTTTTTGCACATCCACAAAAGCCTTTCTTTTCAAGTCAATAGTAAAGGTCCAAGACATGTCAGATCAATTATTTGAACTAAATTGGGAAGTTGCGTTGAGCCAGTTTGACTTTTTGAACTGATTTAAACATTCAGATCCAATCAGGATGAATCAGTATGCTGCTAAACATGTAATTCAAAAAAGCTACAGGCAGCTTCCAAAAACAGAAACATGTAATAAAATCCACACCATTGATTAAAAACACAAGATCCTAATTGAAAATTCTGATCCCTTGTACATGGTAATGGGGGCACAGTCACAATTTCCCCAATTTATTCCCTAATCTAGGGAATGATTTATTCCCTAATGTAGGAAAGGCCACCTTGGTAGATGCTGGAGGCATATCATCACTATACCCAATCCTATAATTAGATAACAGAATGAATCAATGAGCTGGAAGGGACCTTGGAGGTCTTCTAGTCCAGCCCCCTGCTCAAACAGGAGAACCTATAATATTTCAGATAAGTACCTGTCTAGACTCTAGACTCTTCTTAAAAATATCCTGTAATGGAGCATCCATGATTTCTGGTGGCAAGCTGTTCCACTGATTAATTGCTCTCACTGTAAGGAAGTTTCTCCTTAATTCCAGGTTGCTTCTGTCTTTGATTAATTTCCAACCATTGTTTCTTGTCCTGCCCTCTGGTGCTTTGGAGAATAATTTGATTCCCTTTTCTTTGTGGCAGCCCCTTAAGTCCTGGAATACTGCTATCATGTCACCCCTAATTCTTCTTTTACATTTACATTCTAATTTACAATACATTAGAGTCTTGCCTTCAACTAAATGTGAAGGTAGGGAAGGCAATATGGACAGGTAGTCCTTAACTCACAACTATTTGTTTAGTGACCATCACACTGGCACTGAAAAAAGTCACTTACAACCATCCTCATATATCTATGGAGATTCTCCGTTATCCAGGTCATGGTTATCCCAAAGATGCTTTTTCAAGAGGCAACTGGACTTTCTGGTTTTTCTTTGAAGATGGTTTTCATCCAAGACGCTTCTTCAGCCTCTTGAAAAAAGCATCTTTGGGACAACCATCCTCATATTTATGATTGTCACAGCATCCCCACAGTCACATGATCAAAATGCAGGCGCTTGGCAATTGGCACATATTTCTGATGGGTGCAGTGTCCTGAGGTCAGATGATCATCATATGTGACCTTCCCAGCTGTTCTCAATTATGATTGTAAATCAAGGATTAGAACAGAATAGAATAGAATAGAATAGAATAGAACAGAATAGAATAACAGAGTTGGAAGGGACCTTGGAGGTCTTCTAGTCCAACCCCCTGCCCAAGCAGGAAACCCTACACCACTTCAGACAAATGCTTATCCTACATCTTCTTAAAAATTCCCACTGTTGGAGCATTCACAACTTCTGCAGGCAAGTTGTTCCGCTTATTAATTGTTCTCACTGTCAGGAAATTTCTCCTTAGTTCTAAGTTGCTTCTCTCCTTGAGTAGTTTCCACCCATTGCTTCTTGTCCTGCCCTCAGGTGCTTTGGAGAATAGTTTGACTCCCTCTTCTTTGTGGCAGCCCCTGAGATATTGGAAGACTGCTATCATGTCTCCCCTAGTCCTTCTTTTCATTAAACTAGCCAGGCCCAGTTCCTGCAACCATTCTTCCTATGTTTTAACCTCCAGTCCCCTAATCATCTTTGTTGCTCTTCTCTGCACTCTTTCTAGAGTCTCGACATCTTTTTTTACATCATGGCGACCAAAACGGGATACAGTATTCCAAGTGTGGCCTTACCAAGGCCTTATGAAGTGGTATTAACACTTCGCGTGATCTTGATTCTATCCCTCTGTTGATGCGGCCTAGAATTACCTGTGCTGAAGTTTCTATAGTATGTCTCTATGGGGTTTTGTTTTGTTTTTTGCCAAGGTCTGTGCCAGTTTTACATACTCCGTGATGTTTAATGAGGCCCAAAGGACTGGCAGGAGTATAGAGACCACCTCAGTCTGGCTGTGCCGGGGGCAACTGGTTGTGTTCCTTTTCTACAATGTCCCCAATGAAATACTAATCTAGGACATTGTGGAACTTTAAAGTGGCAGCCAACCACTCAAGTCTCCTGGAAGGGCCTGTATGCAGGAGCTCAGCAACACAAGAGATGATCCATATGAGGACACGTTGCCCTCTTCAAACTTGCACTCTGGCTGTGCTTTAATTTCTCTTTCTTCATAAAAGCCATCATGGTTGAAGGGTCTCATAAAAAAAAAGAGTGGCTTCTTCTAAGGATGAACAAAGTCTGCCTCTCGACATAGATACTCCATGCATTCAAAAATCAGCCCTTAGGTATTCATCATTACATCAAGGTTTAAGTACGTTTAAGACCCATGACAGTTACACTCTACTGTTCCTTCTCTTCTCTTGCTTTGCCTCCTGGAGTTTCAGTCTATTCATACTTTTTATTTTTTCTTTATTTTAGGGTTCTATCCTTCCCCAGGCTACTCCGTGCTAGCTACCTCTAGTTTTGACTTGATCCTTTGCAAATCTTTTGGGGGAAAGAGTAGCCCCAAGCATTGTAAGTCAACTCTTCGGCCTGGGAAAAAAAATAAAAGCGTGGACCCTCATTTGTGAGAGATTGTAAATAATCTAGCAGCTTCAGTTCCAAAAAACAGCGAGGCAGGAATTCTCTAGTTAGCTTCCGAATCACCTGGTTGGATTGTTTTCCCTTTTATTCCTTTCTTGGGTGCCTTCTCATTTCATATGCAGCCTAGGCAACTTCCTTGCCTGCTGGAGGTAGAAGGGAAAAAAAAAAGAGCTTCATACTAACAATTACAAATCCCATTAATAATGGAACAATAGTTTACGACTGGCATCGTTCTGCATTTGGTATGAAATCAGCTCTAAGGGAAGAAAGGAAGAAAGAACGAAAGAAAAGGGGGGGGAGATAAAACAGCTGTAATTAAATTAATGAGCCCTGTAGGTATCTCGGGAAGCAAGCAGAAAGTCTGAAGTCACACTGAGCCTGCTTAAAAACCTTTCAAACTGGAAGGAAAAAAATTAAAACTTTGCACAGGATTTCAAGTCAAGAGTTGGTTCATTCTTCGGACTACAGGGCATGGAAGGAATCCTTTTCATAGCAAAGCTGGCAACTGCTGGCACCACATAAGGTCATCTGTCCAATTGGGATGATCTGTAAGTTTGGCTTTTCTCCTTTGCCCTATAGGAAATTGATTTTGAATATCTGATTGCATGGTTAATCTTGAACTAAAGGGTAGCCTTCATGATAAATTAGTTTTGTTTACGCTTGGGGATATCAGCATATGTTGTGGCAGTATCAGGGGCATCATGTGATCCCTGATTGGCTGGGATTGTTTACTGATGGTCAACATAAAAGATCCAAAGAGAAATTGTGGATAGGAGAATATGGGAAATGTGGGGGGAAATACAATGTAGGTATATGTGTGTGTGAAGGCATGGGAGTAGGAGTAGGAGTACGAGTAGGAAGAAGAAGAAGAAGAAGAAGAAGAAGAAGAAGAAGAAGAAGAAGAAGAAGAAGAAGAAGAAGAAGAAGAAGAAGAAGAAGAAGAAGAAGAAGAGGAGGAGGAGGAGGAGGAGGAGGAGGAGGAGGAGGAGGAGGAGGAGAAGGAGGAGGAGAAGGAGGAGGAGGAGGAGGAGGAGGAAGAGGAAGAGGAAGATCTATCATATGTCCTTAATTAATTGATAAAAATAGGATCACCAACATGATCGCCAACGTCCAATGATGGATATGGAAGGAGGAGGAGGAGGAGGAGGAGGAAGAAGAAGAAGAAGAGGAAGAGGAAGAGGAAGAGGAAGAGGAAGAGGAAGAGGAAGAGGAAGAGGAAGAGGAAGATCTATCATATATCCTTAATTAGTTGATAAAAATAGGATCGCCAACATGATCGCCAACGTCCAGTGATGGATACAGGAGGAGGAGGAGGAGGAGGAGGAGGAGGAGGAGGAGGAGGAGGAGGAGGGGGGGAGGGAAGGGAAGGGAAGGGAAAGGAAGGAGAGAGGGAGGGAGGGGGGAAGGAAGGAAGGAAGGAAGGAAGGAAGGAAGGATAAATTGTGACATGCTCTCACTGGCTAAAGCAAGTTTCCTCACCCAGAGAGAGACAATGTCCTGTGACTCTGGACACACAGAAATAGCAGAGCATGTTCTTCTCCTGTGTCTATGCTACAGACATTACTACTGGATAAATACAGAGAGGACAGGACAATTCTACACCACCCTGCTGCTTTCATATACCAACCTTGCTACCGTATAGAATATTGCCAGGTTGTATGCAGCAGTACTCAAAATTTGTTGGAAGAGGACCTGTGCTATAAACTGCATAGATCTAATGAGCGCCTAGTTCTCCACATTAAAGAACTTTGTATCTTGATACAGTCTTTCACATACTAATCTGTAACAGTCCTAAACTTACCGAATGTTATTTCTGATTCTTGTTTTTATATGTATGTAAATGTCCTCGATTTACGTACATAATTTGGACTAGAAATCCAGTCATGAGTTGTTATGGGCATTAAATCAAGGCACCTAAAATGATTGGAAATAATTTTCATGGTGATCATTAAGAAACACATGGCCATTAAGCAAACCCATTCATTTGAAGTCCTGTTGTGGCCCGTATGTGGCCTGTGCAGCTAGTAGCTGATTCCGACAGCAAGGAGGCTGGTGTGGTGTTGCGCCAACAGCTGGCACTCGAGTCAGACAATGAGGAGGCTGGAGAAGATGTGGTGCCAGAGGCTGGGATTCAGCCAGGGCCTTCAGAACCTCCAGAAACTCCCTTAAGTGAAGAGGACGAAGAGGAGGAGCCTCTTCTCAATGCACGGGCGCGCAGAGCTGCCAAAAGGCAGGAGTGGCTCCTCAGGAGGAGGTCTCCTTGAGAGTAAGGCTTGGGGCTAATTGGCCACTCCCTTAACCTATTTAAGGAGGAACACCAACTGAAGCAATTTGCAGGGAACAACTTCGTTCACATACCTTCGTGTTTTGTCTTGCTTATCTTATCAGCTTTCTGCAAATTGCTTCTGGGCATTCTGCCAACCACAGGAAGCTTTCAATTATTATTCGTTGAATTCTTGGCAGCTGTTAATGCAATTAATTAACAGCCGTTGTTGTAAAAGACTGGTTTATGCAGTAAACTAAGGTTTGAATGGACTTTGTGTGTACTGTGTTCTTTGGGGTCCGTAGCTGGGGCAGAACAAGTCCTGGTTCCAATAGCTGGGTCATAACTTGAGTGTTGTCCTTTGATAGTGGGGCAATGTTCCATGGGAGGTTCCTATGGATCGGGAGATTTCCAAAATCTCATTTTTGGAGTACAAAACAATGTCCCAACTATGTAATCGAGACATGAAGCCTGGTAGGTAACTACATAACTTTGGACAACTCTCCAGTGGATGTACCAGTTCCCCAAGATACTATAGTGGCTCCATTTCAGGTCATGCCAAATCACTCCAATCCCAGCTAGATGAAGACATCTTGAGAAGTGAGGGGTTTGGGCAGACACGAAGGGAAGAGAAACTGCACCAGTCAAAGAGAGAAACCAGCTCTGAAGAACCTCAACAAAATTACCATCCCAATCAGTCTCACATTCTTGTCATTAGAGGTGTGGAAAAATACGACATGGACATCTAAAAAAGGAACCAAATAAAATGATGACCTCTTTCAATAAGTCCAATTAAGTGGGGAATGTTGTGCCCAGCAAATGGAGAAATAACATCTTACTTGCCAGCTTTTTAATACTTTGGAGAATGGAACATAGAATAACAGAGTTGGAAGGGACCTTGGAGGTCTTCTAGTCCAACCCGCTGCTTGAGCAGGAAACCCTATACCAGTGATGGCTAACCTTTTTGCCGTCACGTGCCAAAAGCAGGGGAACCGGGGGGGGGGGGGGTCACAGGTGCGAGTGCCCACATCCATAATTCAATGAGCCCCGCCCTCCTGCGCATGAGCACATGACCCCCCACACTTCCCCCTGATTTTGGCACACAATGGCACAGTGGGCCCAGGAGGCCCGTTTTTCCCCCTCTCCAGGCTCCAGAGGCTTTCTAGGAGCCTGGGGAAGGCAAAAACAGCCTTCCCCATCCCCCCGGAGGCCAGAAACAGCCAGTTTCCTGACTTCCGGTGGAACTGGAAGGCCTGAAAATCAATTGCCTGGTGCGCACTGGAGCTGAGCTAGGGCAACACTCGCGTGCCCACCAATATTGCTCCGCGTGCCACCTGTGGCACCCGTGCCATAGGTTCGCCATCACGGCCCTATACTATTCCAGACACATTATCCAATCTCTTCTTAAAAACTTCCAGTGTTGGAGCATTTACAACTTCTGGAGGCAAATTGTTCCACTGATAATTTTTTTCTCACTGTCAGGAAGTTTCTCCTTTATTCCAGGTTGAATCTCTCCTTGTTCAGTTTCCATCCATGATTTCTTGTCTGGCCTTCTGGTGCTTTGTAAAATAGTTTGACCCCCTCCTATCTGTGGCAGCCGCTCAAATATTGGAAGACTGCTATCCTGTCTCCCCTGGTCCTTCTCTTCACTAGACTAGACTTACCCCAATTAAATATAAAACTTAAATGTAAGTTTATATATTAAAATTTAAATATAAGAAGCCTTTTGGAAGGGGGGTTGTGGTGGCAACCAACATTTGTCATCACCAACGGGAATGAGTATGCAAAGATACATGATTTATAAGCAGACTTTCCCTGTTGGATAAAATCCTCAGTGTCACATTCTCCCAACCATCAAAATTGCAATATGGAAGGGAACTTCTTTCTCCCCATTTATGAAGATATCTGTGAATGTTAGGTCTTTTCTGCTTCTTTTCCTTTCTTTTCTCTCTCTCTCCCTTTCTTTCTTTCTTTCTTTCTTTCTTTCTTTCTTTCTTTCTTTCTTTCTTTCTTT
>WNWU01000025.1:13367721-13381440 GCA_012654045.1 Ptyas mucosa | reverse complement strand
ATAGAATAGAATAGAATAGAATAGAATAGAATAGAATAGAATAGAATGAAGGGAACTTGTAGGTCATCTAGTCCAACCCCCTGCTCAAGCAGAAGACTATGTACCATTTCTGACAGATAGCTGTCCAGTCTCTTCTTGAAAGCTTCCAGTGATGAAGATCCCACCACCTCTGAAGGCAACTTCTGTTCCATGGGTTGATTGCTCTCACTGTCAGAAAATTTCTCCTTGTTTCTAGATTGAATGTCTCCTTGTTCAATTTCCATCCATTATTCCTTGTCTGGCCTTCTGGTGCCTTGGAAAATAGCTTGACTCCACTCCTCTCTGTGAAAGCCCCTCAAATATTGGAACACTGCTATTGTGTCTCCCCTGGTCCTTCTCTTCACTAGACTAGCCATGCCCACTTCCTGCAACCGTTCATTGTAGGTTTTAGCCTCCACTCCAGGCGTGAAATGATCCCAGTTCAGACCGGATCCCCTGATCTGGTAGTGATGGTGGCGGGTAATTCGAAGAACCGGTAGCAAACATCCCTGCCTCCTGCCCCCCATGCCCATCTGAGCCATGCAATCATCAGAGGCTTTTTAAAAAAAATTTAAAAGCATTTTTGTTGAATTCTAGTCCTGCCTTAGGAATGAAAGCTAGTTGGATGACTTTGGCCAATCCCCAGGAGACCGAGAATTCTAGTTTTGCCTTAGCATTCATAGCCAGATTTTGGACCTATCACTTCTCTCTCAGCCCAACAGTGTTGTTGTTTTGGGGAAAATAAGAGAAGGAAGGAGTATTAGGTATGTTCTCTGCCTTGAGTTATCTATAAAGTAATAAAGACAGGATAAAAACCAGGCAATCAAACAAGCAAATACCAGATCAGGAATTTTGGCTAGGTTGGGGAAGCTGTCCTTTTTATTACTTTTTGGGGTGGCCTAGTTATTATTGATTATTTTTTAATGAAAAATGATGTCTTCTCTGGGACTTCCTTCGACAGATTTCAAAGGTCTTGAGTTTCAAAATTTTGGGAATCCTTGAATGCTGGACTGAAATTTACTTTGCTATTACACAAAAGTTTCTCCTTCTTTAACAGACATTTTTGTGGACTTCAGCTCCTAGAGTAGAGTAGAGTAGAGTAGAGTAGAGTAGAGTAGAGTAGAGTAGACTAGACTAGACTAGACTAGACTAGACTAGACTAGACTAGAATAGACTAGAATAGAATAGAATAGAATAGAATAGAATAGAATAGAATAGAATAGAATAGAATAGAATAGAATAGAATAAGCTCCCAGTGCAGTTTCTTCTCCGGTAATATTACACTATTAACCAGAGCATACAAAACATTTGCTGTCGAGAGATATTTCACAAGAAGACTCCTCCACTCCTCCACTTGCAACAAAATACCTTATGCCACCAGTCTTGAAATTTTGGGCTTAGAAATTTAGAACTATGCCGTCTTCAGTATGACCTAAGTGTAGCTCATAAAATCATCTGCTACAATGTCCTACCTGTCAATGACTACTTCAGTTTCAACCACAACAATACATGAGCACACAACAGATACAAACTTAAAGTGAACCGCTCCAAACTCGATTGCAGAAAATATGACTTCAGCCACAGAGTGGTCAATTCCTGGAATGCACGACTGTGGTTTCATCCCCAAACCCCCAAAATTTTAACTTTAGACTGTCTACTGTTGACTTCACCCCATTCCTAAGAGGTCTGTAAGGGGGCATGCATAAGAGCACCAGTATGCCTTCCGCCCCTGTCCTAATGTTCCCAATCCAGGAGCCCTCAAGCAGTCTCATTCATGACAGACCATCCAGGGGCTCCTGGATTGGAGATGAAAGGCAAAAGGGATGCAGTACGCTCCCTTCCACATGCTGGGGCAGACCAGGTGTCTCGATAGAAAAACACTTAATCTCTCCCCTGGCTCAAGCTAATGAAAGGAGGAGAACTTGTGGCTCAGAGGTTAATACAACTGCCTAATATGCAGGCAGCCCAAGTTTGAATCCAAGTAAGGGTATGGCTAGCTGATGAGAGCTAAATAACTTGAAATAGATCTATACTAGTCTCCCTTTATTTCTTTATCAGTGAAATATAAATTTGAGATATAAATTTATAAATTTATATATATATAAAAATTTATATTTCACTGATATATATATATGTATATCATATATCATATATCATATATCATATATCATATATCTTATATACTGTATATATAATCTAATACATATTCAACAAATATATATATTATTAATATTAAGTCTCATTTGTCATCTTCAGGCTGGTGTTTTCAGCTTCGTGCTTCTAGGACCAATGTGTGATCACAGCTGTTTCTTCCTTTTAACTGTTAGTGGGGGTGTGAACTGATTGGGTGGGAGCTTGGCTGTTACATATAATTATATATATATAATTATAGGTAGAACCTGGCTAGAAAGAAATTGCATACACACACACACACACACACACACACATATATATATGTTTTTCTTTCTTTTTCATATGTTTTATGTATATTTCTCTTTAGCCAGGTTCTACCTACGTAAACCAAGACTTTATGCAGCCCTAGTTCAGTGAAATCACAATCTGGGCTTTTTTTCTTTTCTTCTGGCAGCCAGCAGACCCTTTGCTGCCCATTGGGAGACTAAGATAGATCTATTTCGGCCTTATAAGAGGCCTTATATGGCCTCTTCAGTTAGCCACACCCTCATCTCATGTATTCTCCCTGTAAAGGTACAATATTTATTTTTCTTTCTTTTTTGTGGGTTTTATGTGTATTTCTCTTTAGCCAGGTTCTACCTATGTAAACCAAGATTTTATGCAGCCCTAGGGGGCTGCATACAAACATACATACATACATACATACATACATACATACATACATACATATAATTACTTAATTAATTCTCGGAGTTGTGGCTGGCTAGAGAATTCTGGGGGTTGAAATCCACAGGGCTTGAAGTTGCTGTGGTTGGACATTCCGGCTTTAAACACAAGCTTTGGTGCCCAATTCCAGAGCATTTCTTCTTTTCCTCCGGTTTAACTAGAATTTTTCCCCCTCTTTCTATTAACCGAACATGCTCCCATATATATATATATAAATAAAGCAGCTATTTATCTCTGTAATGGTAGGAGGGTAAAATAGCATTAATAGTAATGGAAAATTTATATTAAATAATATATCATTGAAATTAATAAAACTTATACTTTCATGAGCATTTGGATTTTTAAATCAGCAGCATCTGGACCCCATTAAAAACAACAGCTGATTAGCAGATCTGAAGTTTGGGTGGAAAAATTGGAGTTAATAAGGTGAAGTTAAAACTTAACATCTTCTTCCGACATAAGGAAAGCCATTAAAGGAAAGAAGATGTGATAAAATTCCTTGATTACTTCCCCTCTTTCCATTCTGTGCAAGCTTATACTTTTCAGTTTTAAACATCCAGCCTTATAAATGCACTAATAATCTGATGTAAATATATCCTAATTTACAAATGGAGAAATTACAGAGCTCAAAGAATGGAAAGTTTCTTATATACTCTCATTTTATTGGTAAAATAAAACAAAACTGGGAGCTTGTGTCAGAGAAGGAAACAAAAATTGGGCTAGGTTGCATCCTGTCTTCATAGTACAATCCTCAACAATATCTCAGAAACATTTTTTTGTTTATTGCTTAATAGGATTGCTCCTCAAGTAATAATTTTCTATTATGAAGAATGCTCAGCTCTTGGGAAAAAAGGTGCTTGAATTGATCCAAGCAGGCCTTGATTTTTGTTCATTATTCCATGGTAGACATTTTTATTTTTTCTTTGCAAGAATGGGATCCGGAAAATGATACCAGATATGTTGATTTGCAGTTTTTATGGTCCCTCAATATCTACATGTTGCGTTTTGGTGCATCTACTAGGTGTTATTAGATTGTTTTGTAAAAAGGAAGTTTCATAGATAGATAGATAGATAGATAGATAGATAGATAGATAGATAGACAGACTTCAAAACACAGCATGGAATGCATAAAGCTAAACTAAACTGTAGGAGGGGAAAACTAACCAGCAGATATTGGATTTTTCATTGGCATCATTAAATGATGTTGTTTGATGTGTTACGTAAACATAAGCCTTTATCTTAGAAGCTGCATTTTTCATTTACATTTTCACCCGTCTCCTAGAGGCCTCATTTAAAAGGAAGCTCACCTGATTTACAAACACGCACAGGCACACTCGTAGATAGAAATACAGAAAAGCTGAAGTAACAACAATGGTTTGTTGGCTTAAAACCATCAAAAACACTTTAGTTCAACTATAAAAACTGTTAGCTATTCAAATTTAAAATGAGCTACATTAGCCAAAATGCCTGCCCTCTTTTTAAAAGCAGCAGAGAAGTTCCAGAAAATATGTATGTATGTATGTATGTGTGTGTGTGTGTGTGTGTGTGTATTCATTCATTCATTCATTCATTCATTCATTCATTCATTCATTTGACAAATTTAGATAGCCACCCAATTCACACAGAGATGACTCTTGAGGTAAATAAAATAACAGAATCTGATTTCCTCTAAAATAGACATTTATTTCCTAAACATGTCATCACAAGAACGCACATTTTAAAAAATGTAGTTTTGCTGTTTGTTTATCCATTAGCTTGTTTGCAAGCCAAGAAATGCATCGTAACATTAGGAAGTGCAAATGTTAGTTGATAATTCTGTTACGATCCACATATTAGTCTGAATTTTGATTGACTAACTTGGATGAGAAGCAAGCATCCCTCTGCAATAAAAATTCTCAGAAAACTTGTCAGAATGGGGAAAATTGTATTTTAGGGAAATGCTCTAATGACCCCTACTACTCTGACTTTTCCTGTTTTTTGAATGTCTTTTGAAAACTTTCTCTGCTAAGGTTTCACTAAATCCATGTTCCCCAGAATGCCCCCACCAAGACATGGTGTCATCATTTAAGAATTATATATTGCCCTGTCTCAACAAAGGGTTTATTACTTATATTTTTCCAATGCTTTATTTCTTGTGGAGATGTAATATTTCAGTTTATTTGTTGCTGTTGTCTTTTTGGGGCTGCACACAGCTGTGCTCACTGACTGCCTCAAGATCTGACTTGATTTGAGTCAAGGTCAGCTGATCTGCTTCATTTGGACAATCTGCTCACTGTCGGTGACCTTTTGCCCAGAGTTTGTGATGTGCAGATGCTGCTGTGATTAAACGTGCACAGCCACGTTGCTCTCTTGATTAGAAGTAAGCCCCCACCACCATCTCTTCACTTCCTGGAATAATTTCCAAGCAGAACTCCAAGGAGATGCTCCACATCCAAGGAACATCTCATCAAGATGTAGAGAAATGTCAACTAAAGAGCTTCTAACTTGGTAATAGATGAGGGATCCTTGGTGTTCTCTGAGCTTGGTGGTTTCCTTGCAGACGTTTCATTAACCAAACTAGGTAACATCTGTGCTAGAATGGAGGGGGAGTTACAGAGAGGAGGAGGAGGAGGAGGAGGAGGAGGAGGAGGATGACAACAACTGTGGGGTCCTTGGTGCTTTCTGAGCTTGCTGGTTACCTTGAAGATGTTTCATTACCCAAACTAGGTAATATCACCAGTGCTAGAAGGGAGGGGGAGTCACAGAGACGAGGAGGAGGAAGAGGAGGAGGAGGAGGAATGTGGGGTCTTTGGTGCTTTCTGAGCTTGGTGGTTACCTTTCAGTTGTTTCATTACCCAAACTAGGTAATATCATCAGTGCTAGAAGGGAGGGGGAGTTACAGAGTGGAGGAGGAGGAGGAAAAGGAGGAGAACTGTGGGGTCCTTGGTGCTTTCTGAGCTTGGTGGTTTTATTGCAGATGTTTCATTACAGTGCTGATAATATTACCTAGTTTGGTAATGAAACATCTGCATGAAAACCACCAGGCTCAGAGACCAAGAAAGACCCTTCATTTCAGCCCTGAGTTACAAATTTTTCCTTTATTGATAATGATTTTTTTTTTTGGCTTGGCCATATCAGTAAAAAAAACACCTTTGGAATGATATTTTTAGTGATGGATAGACACCAAGGAGCTGATCTCTCGAATAGATGACCATTTATTGGTTGACTTTCACTGGAGACAACAAACTTCATTAACCGTTTTAGGTAATCTGGGTTTCCCCACCTGCCCCAGAAGGGCAGGTGAACTCAACCAGCTCCATTCGACTAAGGAAGGCTTTGGCTTGTCAGAGGAATCAGTGGAACCAGAGGAACCAGGACAACTGTCCCAGGAGAGGCACAGCTTTGAAGGACCTCAAAGAGCCTTCAAAGATAGTACAGTGGTCTAAAGCACCCTGTTATTAACACCAGCTGCCTGCAATTATTGCAGGTTCAAAGGCTCAAGGTTGACTCAACCTTCCATCCTTTCTAAGGTGGGTAAAATGAGGACCCCGTTTGTGGGGGCAATAAGCTGAATTTGTATAAATATACAAAAGTATGAAGGCTATTGCTTAGCGCATTGTAAGCCGCCCTGAGTCTCCGGAGAAGGGCGGCATATAAATCAAATTTAAATAAAAAATAAAATAAATTAAATAAAGAGACCCGCTTTTGCTGTGTACATAAGAGGAAATAGCAAATCGAGGTTCAAACAAGCACTTCGGTTGATTTATTCTGCCATTTTCTCTCTGCTTTAAGGTGAGGGGAAGTACAGCATCCCTCGTGAAATGGTTGCTAGTTGCACTTGAAATAAATTTGACTGAAAACCCCTTTGATGATTTATGAAGCTGAATTTCAGAAGCCTCGGAGAGGCCCTTGCTCATGCATTCCAGCACAACGGTTTATTGCTGGGGTGCAAAAAACAGTTTGTAGAGACCCAGACATACCTGGCATGGTGGGCCATGATGAATATGGGGGGGGGACCTTTAGCCCCATATTTCCTTACCCTAATCCCATTTTCCCTAATGTGTGTGTGTGTGTTGGGGGAGCGGGTGTCTGTATTTAGGGCTTTCACGTTCCTGAAAAAAAAGCCACTTCTCCAGAATATAGGTAGTCCTTGCCTTATGACCACAATTTAGCCCAACATCCCTGTTGCTAAGTGAGGCATTTGTTAAGTGAGTTTTGCCCCATTTTACGACTTTTCTTGCCACAGCTGTTAAGTGAATCACTGCAGTTCTTAAGTGAGTAACCTGCTTGTTAAATGAATCCAACTTCCCCATTGATTTTGCCATTTTGCAACCGTCATCACCTATGACCAGTGGTGGGTTTCAGCCAGTTCGCACCACTTCGGGAGAACCGGTTGTTAACTTTCTGAGTAATTTGGCAAACTGGTTGTTGGAAGAAATCATTAGGGCAGAGAACCGGTTGTTAAATTACTTGAATCCCACCACTCCCTATGACCGTGATGCAATGAGCGTAATGGAGCCTGCAGATCACAGCCATAAGTTAAGGACTACCGGTAGAGTGGGGCTTGGCCTTGTACTAACGGAGTAACAGAGTAGGAAGAGACCTTGTAGGTCATCTAGTCCAACCCCAGCTCAAGCAGGAGACTCTACACCATTTCTGACAGATGGCAGCCCAATCTCTTCTTGAAAGCTTCCAGTGATGAAGCTCCAACAACTTCCAAAAGCAACTTCTGCTCCGTCAGTTGATTGATCTCACTGTCAGGAAATTCTTCCTTATTTCTAGGTTGAATCTCTCCTTGGTCAATTTCTATCCATTATTCCTTGTCTGGCCTTCGGGAGCTTTGGAAAATAGGTTGACCCCTTCCTCTCTGTGTCAGCCTTTCAAATATTGGAAGACTGCTATCCTGTCTCCCCTGGTCCTCTTCACTAGACTAGCCAGGGCCAGTTCCTGCAACCACTCGTCTGTTTTAGCCTCCAGTCCCCTAATCATCCTGGTTGCTCTTCTCTGCATTCTTTCTACAGTCTCAACATCTTTTTTATAGTGTAGTGACCAAAACTGGATGCAGTACTCTAGGTGTGGTCTTACTAAGACTTTATAGAGTGGTATTAGTACCTCACTTGATCTTGATTGTATCCTCTGTACAATTAGTACAATTGGGAAGGTATATGATCCCCTGCTTGAGCGAGAAGGCTGGACTAGAAGACCACCAAGGTCCCTTCCAACCCAATTATTCTACATTCGATGATATGTGCCCCTTGAAGAGTCCCGAGGCCTGTATTCCAGAGGTGGTTTTCAGCTGGTTCTGACCAGTTCTGGAGAACCAGTAGTGGAAATTTTGAGTAGTTCGGAGAACCGGTAAATACCACCTCTGACTGGTCCCGCCCCCATCTATTCTTTGCCTCCTGAGTCCCAGCTGATCGGGAGGAAATGGGGATTTTGCAGTAACCTTCCCCTGGAGTGGGGTAGGAATGGAGATTTAGAATAGAATAGAATAGAATAGAATAGAATAGAATAGAATAGAATAGAATAGAATAGAATAGAATAGAATAGAATAGAATAGAATAGAATAGAATAGAATAGAATAACAGAGTTGGAGGGACCTTGGAGGTCTTCTACTCCAACCCCTCTGTTTAGGCAGGAAACCCTACACCACTTCAGACAAATGTTTATCCAACATCTTAAAAATTTCCAGTGTTGTGGCATTCACAACTTCTTGAAGGCAAGTTGTTCCATTTATTAATTGTTCTAACTGTCAGGAAATTTCTCCTTAGTTCTAAATTGCTTCTCTCCTTTTTTTTACAGTATCCTTCCCCTGCCACGCCCACCAAACCACGCCCACCAAGCCACGCCCACAGAACCGGTAGTAAAAAAAAATGTGAAACCCACCACTGCAAGTATATTCCCTCCTTCAAAGAATATTTCCAAGGGTGCAATGAGGTGCAGCAGTTGCCTTGTCTGTGACGGGACATTTTCCTATCAGAGCACCTTGGCTTATCTGCCAACTGCACAATGTCTGTTTCCCTTGTCCCTCCCTTTGACAGTAAACTCAATGATCAGTTGATTGGGCTGGCCCATCTGTCTAGCAGTTGACACTGATCGCCTGAGAGCTTCTCTTTTCCCATTCCATTTCCCTCTCATTCCGTAACTTCTGTTTCCCTCCGAGGTCACCGTTAAAGGTCTCCATGTTGTGTGTTTTCATTTCTGCCCTGTCAGGAAAAACTTGCCAGTGCATCTATCAAAGTAATCATTGGGCCTTGATGCAGGAGTGTGGTTCTTCTCACATTTTTCATTACCAGGTAATTTATTAATATCCTTCGGAACAACACAAAGATTTATCTTGATAAAAAAAAGGGGCTATTGGCAATGACACAGTAAGTTGAGCTCAGAATGGGCGACTGGGTGGCAAGTGCTTAGCAGGAGGTTCTCCTCACCTTCACCCAACCTTTTCACACCACTCTGGGGTTAAGAAAGATTTTTTTTTCCTCCCCCGCTTCCTGTTCGAAGCTTCCCATTTCTTGCTTTGCTAAAGGCAGCGTTTTAAAAGGTCTGCAAATCAAGTGGCATTCATTCATTCATTTTATTTTGTTTTTATTTATTTATTTATTTCGTCAAGCATGTACAGTATTTGATAACAGATACAAGTGTAAACATAATTATGAATACATGAAATGGATATGAATAAAAGGAAACATTAGGACAGGGACGGTAGGAATGCTCGTGCGCTTAGGCACACCCCTTAAAGATCTCTTAGGAATGGGGTGAGGTCAGTGGAGAAATCCAATTTTGTTTACTACCAGTTCTGTGGGCGTGGCTTGGTGGGCATGGTGTGGCTTGGTGGGCATTGCAGGGGAAGGATACTGCAAAACCCCATCCCCTCCCCACTTTAGTGGAAGAATATTGCAAAATCTCCATTCCCACCCCACTGTGGGGCCAGCCAGAGGTGGCATTGGCTGGTTCTCCGAACTGCTCAAATATTTCTGCTACCAGTTCTCCAAACTGCTCAAAATTTCCGCTATCAGTTCCCCAGAACCTGCTGGATTTCACCCCTGGGTGAGGTCTAGAGTAGACAGTCTAAGGTTAAAGTTTTGGGGGTTTGGGGAAGAAACCACAGAGTCAGGTAGTGCGTTGACAACTCTGTTATTGAAGTCGTATTTTCTGCATTCCAGTTTGGATCGGTTTACCATGAGTTTGTATCTATTGTGTGCTCTTGTATTGTTTTGGTTGAAGCTGAAGTATTCATTGACAGGTAGGACATTGTAGCAGATGATTTTATGTACTACGCTTAGGTCAGACCTAAGACGGCGTAGTTCTAAGTTGTCTAAGCCCAAAATTTCAAGTCTGGTGGCATAAGGTTTTTGTTGCAAGCAGAACAGTGAGGACTCTTCTTGTGAAATATCTCTGGACTCGTTCAATTGTATTAATGTCCGATATGCAGTGCAGGTTCCAGACTGGTGAGCTGTATTCGAGAATTGGTCTGGAAAAAGTTTTGTATGCCCTTGTTTTCCATTCAATATTACCAGAGAAGAAGCTATGCAAGATACTCTTCGTGCTTTTTTAGCAATGCTGCTACAGTGAGCTCTGGCACTTAGGTCATTTGAGATGAGTACTCCAAGGTCTTTGACAGAGTGAGGGTTGTTTGTTAGGTCATATCTGTCCAGCTTGTATTTTGTGTTCTGATTTTTTTTTTCAAGTAAGAAGAAACTCCAGAGGGCTATTCAGGAGAAATCAAACAATTGAATCACTTGCGTTTGGCTCTTTCTTTTTTCCAGTTCACTCCTTCCTCATCAAAAGCTTTTGAGGACCGCCACTGAAACTAGGGATCAACTTATGAATCCTCTCCTGAATGTTGCAGGAACCATAAATTATTATTTTTAAAATGGCGGAGATTGTGCTTAAATGATTAAATAATACAGTAAACATTTTACTGCCTAGCTAGCCCATGAAGAACCACCTAGTAATCACATGAAGCCTTGTAGCAATGTCCTGGCTTTTGTTCATGGGGTGCCAGACTTCTAATCTAGTGAAAAAAAGGACTAGGGGTGACATGATAGCAGTGTTCCAATATCTCAGGGGCCTCCACAAAGAAGTCAAGCTATTCTCCAAAGCACCTGAAGGCAGGACAAGAAGCAATGGGTGGAAGCTAATGAAGGAGAGAAGCAACCTGGAAAGGGGAAATTTCATGATAGTGAGAAAAATTAACCAATGGAATGACTTGCCTTCAGAAGTTGTGGGTACTCAATCACTGGAGGTTTTTAAGAAGAGACTGTGTCAGCATTCCAGAAAGTCCACAATTCCGAGGCAGGCATTTCTGAAAGTTCCATTTATTAGAGAAGGTAAAGTGGCACATCTGGGAACACCTGAATCTGAGAGTTCCGGGTTTTCCCTCAGTAAATCAAAACCCCAAATCCAGTCCCTGCACCCATCAGTCTGTCACCATCCATCCCAACTAGAACCATCTCTGCAACCACTCCTCCTCTAGGTGCATAAACAGCATGACCTTGACTGAAGGGAAGAATGCTATTATGTCTAACTACAATCACTCTTCTAAATTCCCCTTCCCACTTTCCCAAGTGCAAGGAGTTGGCAGGAGGGAAGCATCTGGTGCTAATATGGCTTCCAACGCTGACAGACTGGACAGCCACTAGTCTGAAATAGTATAGAGCAGGGGTGTCAAACTCAAGGCCCGGGGGCCGGATCCAACCTGCTGGGTGCTTAGATCTGGCCCGCAGGGCTGCCCTGGAAACAGCAAAGGACCACCCCACGGTGCCTCTGCCAGCAAAAACAGAGCTCTGTTTTCATTGGCAGAGGGTTGCAGGAGGTCGTCGCAGCCAAAAACGAATCTCGGGAGCCCATTTTAACTGGCAGAGTGCTCAGGCCACACCAGGTGGCCCTGACATGAGTGACATCGAGCCACACCCACCCCGGCCTCCCAAGATCAAACACAACCCTGATGCGGCCCTCAATGAAATCAAGTTTGACACCCCCTGGTATAGGGTCTCCTGAGTAGGGGGTTGAAGTAGAAGCAGTGGTGGGATTCAACCAGTTCTTTCTGGATCGGGTGAACTGGTAGCAGCGACTGCGGGAGGCTCCGTCCACTCACCTGGACGTAATGTATGCCTGCTGCACATGCACAGAATGCCATGCACATGTGCAGATGTGGCACGTGCGAGCAAAGCGAGCATGTGCACACACGCGCTCCCATTTGCGAACCGGTAGGGAAGGTAAGTTATTTATTTTATTTATTTATTTTGTTGCATTTCTATGCCGCCCAACTCCCAAGTGAATCCTACTACTGAGTAGAAGGCCTCCAAGCTTCCTTCCAACTCCGTCATTCTGTTATTTATTCTGTTAAATATCAATCTTACCATCATCCTCTCATCCAAGTCACACCGGCGTACAATCCTCCACCACCGTACAATGGAAGGGAGGGAGGCCAGAGGGAAAGAAGGCATGTCTTCTGATCATGTTTTCCAAGGAACATGACGAAACAGCGTTCCGGCCTATTCCTTGGTCTGCCATTCATCAAAATTCAAGCACAGGATGCCTTCCACGAAAGACGGCTGGCTAATGGCTCTCTAGCCAGACATTACAGGGAGAGAGAAGACGCAGCCATTACAGGAACGGCAGCTGTGACGGAACCATTTCCTGCCATTCGGTTCAGCTCTTTCATTAATTGGGTTTCACAGTTCATTTCTCCATATTATGCTCTCCATAAACAAACAAATAAACAAATGCCTTTGAAACAGGAGGGGGGGGGGAAATGGGCGCCCAGAGACCAGATCCTACAGTCTTCTCTTAGAGATTTCCCAATTATGAGACAGAAGAAGAAAAAGAAAAAAGACAAGAAACCCAGCATTCATTCTCTCTCTCTCCCTCTCTCCCTCTCTCCCTCTCTCCCTCCCTCTCTCTCTCTCTCCCCCCCCCCTCTCTCTCTCTCTCAGATATATTTGACAATAAACTGGCTTCTGGTTGGATTCTTTTTAAAACAAAGACTGGTCCATTGGATTGGGTCTGGTTTTTTTAGATCCGAAATAAAAAGCAGTGAAATATTTATTCTAATTGGACAGGCCGCCAATCTTTGTCGAAAAAGCTCATCAAGGCTTAGAAAATAGAATTGCTCCTGGTCAGCATTTTTGAGCAAAATTGCCCTAGGATGGGAATTCTGGCCCAGTCAAGAGGACATTTATTCTTTTTTTGCAAATCTCAGTTTAGGAAAAAAAAATATGGCAAAAATATGAATTGAAGGATTCTGGTCATCCCTACATTTTGAAAGGAGGGAACTTTATTGATGCAAACTTCTTTTGCTGCACCTCTTGGTCCAATTAATGATTAATTTACTCTTTCAATAACTGCCGGGATTATTTCTTATTGATCATTGAGAAGGGGGATTCGCTTAGCTTTAGTTTTTGTTTCTGCGGGGCCTTTAAAAAGCAGACATCGATGAAAAGAAAGTAGGGTTGTGTGAAGTGTTGTGGCTCAGAAGTTAATGCAACTGCCTAACATGCAGGCAGCCCAAGTTCAAATCCAAGTAAGGGTATGGCTAGCTGATGAGAGCTAAATAGCTTGAAATAGATCTATAGTAGTCTCCCTTTATTTCTTTATCAGCGAAATATAAATTTGGTTTAAAAATGGTTTGTCATGAATGCGACTGCTTGACGGCTCCTGGATTGGAGCTGAAAGGCGAAAGGGATGCAGTATGCTCCCTCCCACATGCTGGGGTAGACCAGGTGC
Source organism: Ptyas mucosa (assembly GCA_012654045.1). Lineage (NCBI taxonomy): Eukaryota > Metazoa > Chordata > Lepidosauria > Squamata > Colubridae > Ptyas > Ptyas mucosa. Next base: position 13,367,853 of record WNWU01000025.1, on the reverse strand, counting down.
CTCAATAGAAATATATATATATATGTTTGCGTGTGTGTGTCTCTGTGTCTGTGTCTCTGTGTCTCTGTGTCTGTGTCTGTGTCTGTGTCTATGTCTATGTCTATGTCTATGTCTATGTCTATGTCTATGTCT